>JAUTDX010000459.1:0-276705 GCA_030844895.1 Ambrosia x helenae
GGGTTAGTCAAGGACACCGAATCTCCTATCCTTATAGGAGAAGTAATATAGTATTATAAACTAAAATGGGTGTCTCGTTGGACATTCAGGTGGTGTAGGTCAAAGAATACTGAACAACAGTTTATAAAGGTGGAAATTCTTACTCTTGGAAATAATTTTATAGCCTAATGTACACCCTTACTGGGTTAGTCACAGGACCCCGAATCTCCTATCCTTATAGGAGAAGCCTAATTATAGTATTAACAAACTAAAATGGGTGTCTCGTTGGACATTCAGTGGTGTAGGTCAAAGAATACTGAACAACAGTTTATAAAGGCTGGAAATTCTTACTCTTGGAAATAATTTTATAGCCTAATGTACACCCTTATTGGGTTAGTCACAGGACCCCGAATCTCCTATCCTTATAGGAGAAGCCTAATTATAGTATTAACAAACTAAAATGGGTGTCTCGTTGGACATTCAGGTGCTGTAGGTCAAAGAATACTGAACAACAGTTTATAAAGGCTGGAAATTCTTACTCTTGGAAATAATTTTATAGCCTAATGTACACCCTTATTGGGTTAGTCACAGGACCCCGAATCTCCTATCCTTATAGGAGAAGCCTAATTATAGTATTAACAAACTAAAATGGGTGTCTCGTTGGACATTCAGGTGGTAGGTCAAGTAAGAAATACTGAACAACAGTTTATAAAGGCTGGAAATTCTTACTCTTGGAAATAATTTTATAGCCTAATGTACACCCTTATTGGGTTAGTCACAGGACCCCGAATCTCCTATCCTTATAGGAGAAGCCTAATTATATATTAACAAACTAAAATGGGTGTCTCGTTGGACATTCAGGTGGTGTAGGTCAAAGAATACTGAACAACAGTTTATAAAGGCTGGAAATTCTTACTCTTGGAAATAATTTTATAGCCTAATGTACACCCTTATTGGGTTAGTCACAGGACCCCGAATCTCCTATCCTTATAGGAGAAGCCTAATTATAGTATTAACAAACTAAAATGGGTGTCTCGTTGGACATTCAGGTGCTGTAGGTCAAAGAATACTGAACAACAGTTTATAAAGGCTGGAAATTCTTACTCTTGGAAATAATTTTATAGCCTAATGTACACCCTTATTGGGTTAGTCACAGGACCCCGAATCTCCTATCCTTATAGGAGAAGCCTAATTATAGTATTAACAAACTAAAATGGGTGTCTCGTTGGACATTCAGGTGCTGTAGGTCAAAGAATACTGAACAACAGTTTATAAAGGCTGGAAATTCTTACTCTTGGAAATAATTTTATAGCCTAATGTACACCCTTATTGGGTTAGTCACAGGACCCCGAATCTCCTATCCTTATAGGAGAAGCCTAATTATAGTATTAACAAACTAAAATGGGTGTCTCGTTGGACATTCAGGTGGTGTAGGTCAAAGAATACTGAACAACAGTTTATAAAGGCTGGAAATTCTTACTCTTGGAAATAATTTTATAGCCTAATGTACACCCTTACTGGTTAGTCACAGGACCCCGAATCTCCTATCCTTATAGGAGAAGCCTAATTATAGTATTAACAAACTAAAATGGGTGTCTCGTTGGACATTCAGGTGCTGTAGGTCAAAGAATACTGAACAACAGTTTATAAAGGCTGGAAATTCTTACTCTTGGAAATAATTTTATAGCCTAATGTACACCCTTATTGGGTTAGTCACAGGACCCCGAATCTCCTATCCTTATAGGAGAAGCCTAATTATAGTATTAACAAACTAAAATGGGTGTCTCGTTGGACATTCAGGTGCTGTAGGTCAAAGAATACTGAACAACAGTTTATAAAGGCTGGAAATTCTTACTCTTGGAAATAATTTTATAGCCTAATGTACACCCTTATTGGGTTAGTCACAGGACCCCGAATCTCCTATCCTTATAGGAGAAGCCTAATTATAGTATTAACAAACTAAAATGGGTGTCTCGTTGGACATTCAGGTGCTGTAGGTCAAAGAATACTGAACAACAGTTTATAAAGGCTGGAAATTCTTACTCTTGGAAATAATTTTATAGCCTAATGTACACCCTTATTGGGTTAGTCACAGGACCCCGAATCTCCTATCCTTATAGGAGAAGCCTAATTATAGTATTAACAAACTAAAATGGGTGTCTCGTTGGACATTCAGGTGTGTAGGTCAAAGAATACTGAACAACAGTTTATAAAGGCTGGAAATTCTTACTCTTGGAAATAATTTTATAGCCTAATGTACACCCTTATTGGGTTAGTCACAGGACCCCGAATCTCCTATCCTTATAGGAGAAGCCTAATTATAGTATTAACAAACTAAAATGGGTGTCTCGTTGGACATTCAGGTGCTGTAGGTCAAAGAATACTGAACAACAGTTTATAAAGGCTGGAAATTCTTACTCTTGGAAATAATTTTATAGCCTAATGTACACCCTTATTGGGTTAGTCACAGGACCCCGAATCTCCTATCCTTATAGGAGAAGCCTAATTATAGTATTAACAAACTAAAATGGGTGTCTCGTTGGACATTCAGGTGCTTAGGTCAAAGAATACTGAACAACAGTTTATAAAGGCTGGAAATTCTTACTCTTGGAAATAATTTTATAGCCTAATGTACACCCTTATTGGGTTAGTCACAGGACCCCGAATCTCCTATCCTTATAGGAGAAGCCTAATTATAGTATTAACAAACTAAAATGGGTGTCTCGTTGGACATTCAGGTGCTGTAGGTCAAAGAATACTGAACAACAGTTTATAAAGGCTGGAAATTCTTACTCTTGGAAATAATTTTATAGCCTAATGTACACCCTTATTGGGTTAGTCACAGGACCCCGAATCTCCTATCCTTATAGGAGAAGCCTAATTATAGTATTAACAAACTAAAATGGGTGTCTCGTTGGACATTCAGGTGCTGTAGGTCAAAGAATACTGAACAACAGTTTATAAAGGCTGGAAATTCTTACTCTTGGAAATAATTTTATAGCCTAATGTACACCCTTATTGGGTTAGTCACAGGACCCCGAATCTCCTATCCTTATAGGAGAAGCCTAATTATAGTATTAACAAACTAAAATGGGTGTCTCGTTGGACATTCAGGTGCTGTAGGTCAAAGAATACTGAACAACAGTTATAAAGGCTGGAAATTCTTACTCTTGGAAATAATTTTATAGCCTAATGTACACCCTTATTGGGTTAGTCACAGGACCCCGAATCTCCTATCCTTATAGGAGAAGCCTAATTATAGTATTAACAAACTAAAATGGGTGTCTCGTTGGACATTCAGGTGGTGTAGGTCAAAGAATACTGAACAACAGTTTATAAAGGCTGGAAATTCTTACTCTTGGAAATAATTTTATAGCCTAATGTACACCCTTATTGGGTTAGTCACAGGACCCCGAATCTCCTATCCTTATAGGAGAAGCCTAATTATAGTATTAACAAACTAAAATGGGTGTCTCGTTGGACATTCAGGTGTGTAGGTCAAAGAATACTGAACAACAGTTTATAAAGGCTGAAATTCTTACTCTTGAAATAATTTTATAGCCTAATGTACACCCTTATTGGGTTAGTCACAGGACCCCGAATCTCCTATCCTTATAGGAGAAGCCTAATTATAGTATTAACAAACTAAAATGGGTGTCTCGTTGGACATTCAGGTGTGTAGGTCAAAGAATACTGAACAACAGTTTATAAAGGCTGGAAATTCTTACTCTTGGAAATAATTTTATAGCCTAATGTACACCCTTATTGGGTAGTCACAGGACCCCGAATCTCCTATCCTTATAGGAGAAGCCTAATTATAGTATTAACAAACTAAAATGGGTGTCTCGTTGGACATTCAGGTGCTGTAGGTCAAAGAATACTGAACAACAATAAAGGGGGAAATTCTTACTCTTGGATAATTTTATAGCCTAATGTTACTGGGTTATGGGGGGGACCCGGACCCCCCCTCCTTCCTATAGGGGAGGGGAAATAGGTTTATATATATATAAATTGGTTCTCGTTGGACATTCAGGTGCTGTTTTCAAAGAATGAACAACATTTATAAAGGCTGGTTCTTACTCTTGGAAATAATTTATAATGTACACCCTTATTGGGTTAGTCACAGGACCCCGAATCTCCTATCCTTATAGGAAAGCCTAATTATAGTATTAACAAACTAAAATGGGTGTCTCGTTGGACATTCAGGTGCTGTAGGTCAAAGAATACTGAACAACAGTTTATAAAGGCTGGAAATTCTTACTCTTGGAAATAATTTTATAGCCTAATGTACACCCTTATTGGGTTAGTCACAGGACCCCGAATCTCCTATCCTTATAGGAGAAGCCTAATTATAGTATTAACAAACTAAAATGGGTGTCTCGTTGGACATTCAGGTGCTGTAGGTCAAAGAATACTGAACAACAGTTTATAAAGGCTGGAAATTCTTACTCTTGGAAATAATTTTATAGCCTAATGTACACCCTTACTGGGTTAGTCACAGGACCCCGAATCTCCTATCCTTATAGGAGAAGCCTAATTATAGTATTAACAAACTAAAATGGGTGTCTCGTTGGACATTCAGGTGGTGTAGGTCAAAGAATACTGAACAACAGTTTATAAAGGCTGGAAATTCTTACTCTTGGAAATAATTTTATAGCCTAATGTACACCCTTATTGGGTTAGTCACAGGACCCCGAATCTCCTATCCTTATAGGAGAAGCCTAATTATAGTATTAACAAACTAAAATGGGTGTCTCGTTGGACATTCAGGTGCTGTAGGTCAAAGAATACTGAACAACAGTTTATAAAGGCTGGAAATTCTTACTCTTGGAAATAATTTTATAGCCTAATGTACACCCTTATTGGGTTAGTCACAGGACCCCGAATCTCCTATCCTTATAGGAGAAGCCTAATTATAGTATTAACAAACTAAAATGGGTGTCTCGTTGGACATTCAGGTGCTGTAGGTCAAAGAATACTGAACAACAGTTTATAAAGGCTGGAAATTCTTACTCTTGGAAATAATTTTATAGCCTAATGTACACCCTTATTGGGTTAGTCACAGGACCCCGAATCTCCTATCCTTATAGGAGAAGCCTAATTATAGTATTAACAAACTAAAATGGGTGTCTCGTTGGACATTCAGGTGGTGTAGGTCAAAGAATACTGAACAACAGTTTATAAAGGCTGGAAATTCTTACTCTTGGAAATAATTTTATAGCCTAATGTACACCCTTATTGGGTTAGTCACAGGACCCCGAATCTCCTATCCTTATAGGAGAAGCCTAATTATAGTATTAACAAACTAAAATGGGTGTCTCGTTGGACATTCAGGTGCTGTAGGTCAAAGAATACTGAACAACAGTTTATAAAGGCTGGAAATTCTTACTCTTGGAAATAATTTTATAGCCTAATGTACACCCTTATTGGGTTAGTCACAGGACCCCGAATCTCCTATCCTTATAGGAGAAGCCTAATTATAGTATTAACAAACTAAAATGGGTGTCTCGTTGGACATTCAGGTGCTGTAGGTCAAAGAATACTGAACAACAGTTTATAAAGGCTGGAAATTCTTACTCTTGGAAATAATTTTATAGCCTAATGTACACCCTTATTGGGTTAGTCACAGGACCCCGAATCTCCTATCCTTATAGGAGAAGCCTAATTATAGTATTAACAAACTAAAATGGGTGTCTCGTTGGACATTCAGGTGCTGTAGGTCAAAGAATACTGAACAACAGTTTATAAAGGCTGGAAATTCTTACTCTTGGAAATAATTTTATAGCCTAATGTACACCCTTATTGGGTTAGTCACAGGACCCCGAATCTCCTATCCTTATAGGAGAAGCCTAATTATAGTATTAACAAACTAAAATGGGTGTCTCGTTGGACATTCAGGTGGTGTAGGTCAAAGAATACTGAACAACAGTTTATAAAGGCTGGAAATTCTTACTCTTGGAAATAATTTTATAGCCTAATGTACACCCTTATTGGGTTAGTCACAGGACCCCGAATCTCCTATCCTTATAGGAGAAGCCTAATTATAGTATTAACAAACTAAAATGGGTGTCTCGTTGGACATTCAGGTGCTGTAGGTCAAAGAATACTGAACAACAGTTTATAAAGGCTGGAAATTCTTACTCTTGGAAATAATTTTATAGCCTAATGTACACCCTTATTGGGTTAGTCACAGGACCCCGAATCTCCTATCCTTATAGGAGAAGCCTAATTATAGTATTAACAAACTAAAATGGGTGTCTCGTTGGACATTCAGGTGCTGTAGGTCAAAGAATACTGAACAACAGTTTATAAAGGCTGGAAATTCTTACTCTTGGAAATAATTTTATAGCCTAATGTACACCCTTATTGGGTTAGTCACAGGACCCCGAATCTCCTATCCTTATAGGAGAAGCCTAATTATAGTATTAACAAACTAAAATGGGTGTCTCGTTGGACATTCAGGTGCTGTAGGTCAAAGAATACTGAACAACAGTTTATAAAGGCTGGAAATTCTTACTCTTGGAAATAATTTTATAGCCTAATGTACACCCTTATTGGGTTAGTCACAGGACCCCGAATCTCCTATCCTTATAGGAGAAGCCTAATTATAGTATTAACAAACTAAAATGGGTGTCTCGTTGGACATTCAGGTGCTGTAGGTCAAAGAATACTGAACAACAGTTTATAAAGGCTGGAAATTCTTACTCTTGGAAATAATTTTATAGCCTAATGTACACCCTTATTGGGTTAGTCACAGGACCCCGAATCTCCTATCCTTATAGGAGAAGCCTAATTATAGTATTAACAAACTAAAATGGGTGTCTCGTTGGACATTCAGGTGGTGTAGGTCAAAGAATACTGAACAACAGTTTATAAAGGCTGGAAATTCTTACTCTTGGAAATAATTTTATAGCCTAATGTACACCCTTATTGGGTTAGTCACAGGACCCCGAATCTCCTATCCTTATAGGAGAAGCCTAATTATAGTATTAACAAACTAAAATGGGTGTCTCGTTGGACATTCAGGTGCTGTAGGTCAAAGAATACTGAACAACAGTTTATAAAGGCTGGAAATTCTTACTCTTGGAAATAATTTTATAGCCTAATGTACACCCTTATTGGGTTAGTCACAGGACCCCGAATCTCCTATCCTTATAGGAGAAGCCTAATTATAGTATTAACAAACTAAAATGGGTGTCTCGTTGGACATTCAGGTGCTGTAGGTCAAAGAATACTGAACAACAGTTTATAAAGGCTGGAAATTCTTACTCTTGGAAATAATTTTATAGCCTAATGTACACCCTTACTGGGTTAGTCACAGGACCCCGAATCTCCTATCCTTATAGGAGAAGCCTAATTATAGTATTAACAAACTAAAATGGGTGTCTCGTTGGACATTCAGGTGGTGTAGGTCAAAGAATACTGAACAACAGTTTATAAAGGCTGGAAATTCTTACTCTTGGAAATAATTTTATAGCCTAATGTACACCCTTATTGGGTTAGTCACAGGACCCCGAATCTCCTATCCTTATAGGAGAAGCCTAATTATAGTATTAACAAACTAAAATGGGTGTCTCGTTGGACATTCAGGTGCTGTAGGTCAAAGAATACTGAACAACAGTTTATAAAGGCTGGAAATTCTTACTCTTGGAAATAATTTTATAGCCTAATGTACACCCTTATTGGGTTAGTCACAGGACCCCGAATCTCCTATCCTTATAGGAGAAGCCTAATTATAGTATTAACAAACTAAAATGGGTGTCTCGTTGGACATTCAGGTGCTGTAGGTCAAAGAATACTGAACAACAGTTTATAAAGGCTGGAAATTCTTACTCTTGGAAATAATTTTATAGCCTAATGTACACCCTTATTGGGTTAGTCACAGGACCCCGAATCTCCTATCCTTATAGGAGAAGCCTAATTATAGTATTAACAAACTAAAATGGGTGTCTCGTTGGACATTCAGGTGCTGTAGGTCAAAGAATACTGAACAACAGTTTATAAAGGCTGGAAATTCTTACTCTTGGAAATAATTTTATAGCCTAATGTACACCCTTATTGGGTTAGTCACAGGACCCCGAATCTCCTATCCTTATAGGAGAAGCCTAATTATAGTATTAACAAACTAAAATGGGTGTCTCGTTGGACATTCAGGTGCTGTAGGTCAAAGAATACTGAACAACAGTTTATAAAGGCTGGAAATTCTTACTCTTGGAAATAATTTTATAGCCTAATGTACACCCTTATTGGGTTAGTCACAGGACCCCGAATCTCCTATCCTTATAGGAGAAGCCTAATTATAGTATTAACAAACTAAAATGGGTGTCTCGTTGGACATTCAGGTGGTGTAGGTCAAAGAATACTGAACAACAGTTTATAAAGGCTGGAAATTCTTACTCTTGGAAATAATTTTATAGCCTAATGTACACCCTTATTGGGTTAGTCACAGGACCCCGAATCTCCTATCCTTATAGGAGAAGCCTAATTATAGTATTAACAAACTAAAATGGGTGTCTCGTTGGACATTCAGGTGCTGTAGGTCAAAGAATACTGAACAACAGTTTATAAAGGCTGGAAATTCTTACTCTTGGAAATAATTTTATAGCCTAATGTACACCCTTATTGGGTTAGTCACAGGACCCCGAATCTCCTATCCTTATAGGAGAAGCCTAATTATAGTATTAACAAACTAAAATGGGTGTCTCGTTGGACATTCAGGTGGTGTAGGTCAAAGAATACTGAACAACAGTTTATAAAGGCTGGAAATTCTTACTCTTGGAAATAATTTTATAGCCTAATGTACACCCTTATTGGGTTAGTCACAGGACCCCGAATCTCCTATCCTTATAGGAGAAGCCTAATTATAGTATTAACAAACTAAAATGGGTGTCTCGTTGGACATTCAGGTGGTGTAGGTCAAAGAATACTGAACAACAGTTTATAAAGGCTGGAAATTCTTACTCTTGGAAATAATTTTATAGCCTAATGTACACCCTTATTGGGTTAGTCACAGGACCCCGAATCTCCTATCCTTATAGGAGAAGCCTAATTATAGTATTAACAAACTAAAATGGGTGTCTCGTTGGACATTCAGGTGCTGTAGGTCAAAGAATACTGAACAACAGTTTATAAAGGCTGGAAATTCTTACTCTTGGAAATAATTTTATAGCCTAATGTACACCCTTATTGGGTTAGTCACAGGACCCCGAATCTCCTATCCTTATAGGAGAAGCCTAATTATAGTATTAACAAACTAAAATGGGTGTCTCGTTGGACATTCAGGTGCTGTAGGTCAAAGAATACTGAACAACAGTTTATAAAGGCTGGAAATTCTTACTCTTGGAAATAATTTTATAGCCTAATGTACACCCTTATTGGGTTAGTCACAGGACCCCGAATCTCCTATCCTTATAGGAGAAGCCTAATTATAGTATTAACAAACTAAAATGGGTGTCTCGTTGGACATTCAGGTGGTGTAGGTCAAAGAATACTGAACAACAGTTTATAAAGGCTGGAAATTCTTACTCTTGGAAATAATTTTATAGCCTAATGTACACCCTTATTGGGTTAGTCACAGGACCCCGAATCTCCTATCCTTATAGGAGAAGCCTAATTATAGTATTAACAAACTAAAATGGGTGTCTCGTTGGACATTCAGGTGCTGTAGGTCAAAGAATACTGAACAACAGTTTATAAAGGCTGGAAATTCTTACTCTTGGAAATAATTTTATAGCCTAATGTACACCCTTATTGGGTTAGTCACAGGACCCCGAATCTCCTATCCTTATAGGAGAAGCCTAATTATAGTATTAACAAACTAAAATGGGTGTCTCGTTGGACATTCAGGTGCTGTAGGTCAAAGAATACTGAACAACAGTTTATAAAGGCTGGAAATTCTTACTCTTGGAAATAATTTTATAGCCTAATGTACACCCTTATTGGGTTAGTCACAGGACCCCGAATCTCCTATCCTTATAGGAGAAGCCTAATTATAGTATTAACAAACTAAAATGGGTGTCTCGTTGGACATTCAGGTGGTGTAGGTCAAAGAATACTGAACAACAGTTTATAAAGGCTGGAAATTCTTACTCTTGGAAATAATTTTATAGCCTAATGTACACCCTTATTGGGTTAGTCACAGGACCCCGAATCTCCTATCCTTATAGGAGAAGCCTAATTATAGTATTAACAAACTAAAATGGGTGTCTCGTTGGACATTCAGGTGCTGTAGGTCAAAGAATACTGAACAACAGTTTATAAAGGCTGGAAATTCTTACTCTTGGAAATAATTTTATAGCCTAATGTACACCCTTATTGGGTTAGTCACAGGACCCCGAATCTCCTATCCTTATAGGAGAAGCCTAATTATAGTATTAACAAACTAAAATGGGTGTCTCGTTGGACATTCAGGTGCTGTAGGTCAAAGAATACTGAACAACAGTTTATAAAGGCTGGAAATTCTTACTCTTGGAAATAATTTTATAGCCTAATGTACACCCTTATTGGGTTAGTCACAGGACCCCGAATCTCCTATCCTTATAGGAGAAGCCTAATTATAGTATTAACAAACTAAAATGGGTGTCTCGTTGGACATTCAGGTGCTGTAGGTCAAAGAATACTGAACAACAGTTTATAAAGGCTGGAAATTCTTACTCTTGGAAATAATTTTATAGCCTAATGTACACCCTTATTGGGTTAGTCACAGGACCCCGAATCTCCTATCCTTATAGGAGAAGCCTAATTATAGTATTAACAAACTAAAATGGGTGTCTCGTTGGACATTCAGGTGCTGTAGGTCAAAGAATACTGAACAACAGTTTATAAAGGCTGGAAATTCTTACTCTTGGAAATAATTTTATAGCCTAATGTACACCTTATTGGGTTAGTCACAGGACCCCGAATCTCCTATCCTTATAGGAGAAGCCTAATTATAGTATTAACAAACTAAAATGGGTGTCTCGTTGGACATTCAGGTGCTGTAGGTCAAAGAATACTGAACAACAGTTTATAAAGGCTGGAAATTCTTACTCTTGGAAATAATTTTATAGCCTAATGTACACCCTTATTGGGTTAGTCACAGGACCCCGAATCTCCTATCCTTATAGGAGAAGCCTAATTATAGTATTAACAAACTAAAATGGGTGTCTCGTTGGACATTCAGGTGCTGTAGGTCAAAGAATACTGAACAACAGTTTATAAAGGCTGGAAATTCTTACTCTTGGAAATAATTTTATAGCCTAATGTACACCCTTATTGGGTTAGTCACAGGACCCCGAATCTCCTATCCTTATAGGAGAAGCCTAATTATAGTATTAACAAACTAAAATGGGTGTCTCGTTGGACATTCAGGTGCTGTAGGTCAAAGAATACTGAACAACAGTTTATAAAGGCTGGAAATTCTTACTCTTGGAAATAATTTTATAGCCTAATGTACACCCTTATTGGGTTAGTCACAGGACCCCGAATCTCCTATCCTTATAGGAGAAGCCTAATTATAGTATTAACAAACTAAAATGGGTGTCTCGTTGGACATTCAGGTGCTGTAGGTCAAAGAATACTGAACAACAGTTTATAAAGGCTGGAAATTCTTACTCTTGGAAATAATTTTATAGCCTAATGTACACCCTTATTGGGTTAGTCACAGGACCCCGAATCTCCTATCCTTATAGGAGAAGCCTAATTATAGTATTAACAAACTAAAATGGGTGTCTCGTTGGACATTCAGGTGCTGTAGGTCAAAGAATACTGAACAACAGTTTATAAAGGCTGGAAATTCTTACTCTTGGAAATAATTTTATAGCCTAATGTACACCCTTATTGGGTTAGTCACAGGACCCCGAATCTCCTATCCTTATAGGAGAAGCCTAATTATAGTATTAACAAACTAAAATGGGTGTCTCGTTGGACATTCAGGTGCTGTAGGTCAAAGAATACTGAACAACAGTTTATAAAGGCTGGAAATTCTTACTCTTGGAAATAATTTTATAGCCTAATGTACACCCTTATTGGTTAGTCACAGGACCCCGAATCTCCTATCCTTATAGGAGAAGCCTAATTATAGTATTAACAAACTAAAATGGGTGTCTCGTTGGACATTCAGGTGTGTAGGTCAAAGAATACTGAACAACAGTTTATAAAGGCTGGAAATTCTTACTCTTGGAAATAATTTTATAGCCTAATGTACACCCTTATTGGGTTAGTCACAGGACCCCGAATCTCCTATCCTTATAGGAGAAGCCTAATTATAGTATTAACAAACTAAAATGGGTGTCTCGTTGGACATTCAGGTGCTGTAGGTCAAAGAATACTGAACAACAGTTTATAAAGGCTGGAAATTCTTACTCTTGGAAATAATTTTATAGCCTAATGTACACCCTTATTGGGTTAGTCACAGGACCCCGAATCTCCTATCCTTATAGGAGAAGCCTAATTATAGTATTAACAAACTAAAATGGGTGTCTCGTTGGACATTCAGGTGCTGTAGGTCAAAGAATACTGAACAACAGTTTATAAAGGCTGGAAATTCTTACTCTTGGAAATAATTTTATAGCCTAATGTACACCCTTATTGGGTTAGTCACAGGACCCCGAATCTCCTATCCTTATAGGAGAAGCCTAATTATAGTATTAACAAACTAAAATGGGTGTCTCGTTGGACATTCAGGTGTGTAGGTCAAAGAATACTGAACAACAGTTTATAAAGGCTGGAAATTCTTACTCTTGGAAATAATTTTATAGCCTAATGTACACCCTTATTGGGTTAGTCACAGGACCCCGAATCTCCTATCCTTATAGGAGAAGCCTAATTATAGTATTAACAAACTAAAATGGGTGTCTCGTTGGACATTCAGGTGCTGTAGGTCAAAGAATACTGAACAACAGTTTATAAAGGCTGGAAATTCTTACTCTTGGAAATAATTTTATAGCCTAATGTACACCCTTATTGGGTTAGTCACAGGACCCCGAATCTCCTATCCTTATAGGAGAAGCCTAATTATAGTATTAACAAACTAAAATGGGTGTCTCGTTGGACATTCAGGTGCTGTAGGTCAAAGAATACTGAACAACAGTTTATAAAGGCTGGAAATTCTTACTCTTGGAAATAATTTTATAGCCTAATGTACACCCTTATTGGGTTAGTCACAGGACCCCGAATCTCCTATCCTTATAGGAGAAGCCTAATTATAGTATTAACAAACTAAAATGGGTGTCTCGTTGGACATTCAGGTGCTGTAGGTCAAAGAATACTGAACAACAGTTTATAAAGGCTGGAAATTCTTACTCTTGGAAATAATTTTATAGCCTAATGTACACCCTTATTTAGTCACAGACCCCGAATCTCCTATCCTTATAGGAGCCTAATTAAGATTATATAACTAAAATGGGTCCTCGTTGGACATTCAGGTGCTGTAGGCAAAGTAATACTGAACAACTTATATAAATTCTTACTCTTGGAAATAATTTTATACCCCTAATGTACACCCTTACCCTGGTTAGTCACAACCACCCTAACTCCTATCCTTAAGAATTTAACCTAATTATAGTATTACACCAACTAAAATTCTATCTCGTTGACATTGAGGTTCTGTAGACATTATATACTAATTCAACCTTATTGGTACTTAGGCTGGAAAGGCTTAAATTCTTATCTTAAACAACATAATTGTATTAAAACACTAACCATACTCCCTAACAATTGAACAACCCTAATCTCCTATTCCACAGGAGACCAAATTAGTCTTAACAACACTAAGTGGGTACCCGTTTATACATTAATTGGGAACCTTATCAAACTACTACTGAACAATCAGTAACAGGCTGGAAATTCTACTCTCAATTAATTTTAAACCTAATGTACACCCCTACTGGGTTAGTAACAGGACCCCGACCCCGAATCCCCTATCCTATATAGGAGAAGCCTAATTATAGTATTAACAAACTAAAATGGGTGTCTCGTTGGACATTCAGGTGCTGTAGGTCAAAGAATACTGAACAACAGTTTATAAAGGCTGGAAATTCTTACTCTTGGAAATAATTTTATAGCCTAATGTACACCCTTATTGGGTTAGTCACAGGACCCCGAATCTCCTATCCTTATAGGAGAAGCCTAATTATAGTATTAACAAACTAAAATGGGTGTCTCGTTGGACATTCAGGTGCTGTAGGTCAAAGAATACTGAACAACAGTTTATAAAGGCTGGAAATTCTTACTCTTGGAAATAATTTTATAGCCTAATGTACACCCTTATTGGGTTAGTCACAGGACCCCGAATCTCCTATCCTTATAGGAGAAGCCTAATTATAGTATTAACAAACTAAAATGGGTGTCTCGTTGGACATTCAGGTGCTGTAGGTCAAAGAATACTGAACAACAGTTTATAAAGGCTGGAAATTCTTACTCTTGGAAATAATTTTATAGCCTAATGTACACCCTTATTGGGTTAGTCACAGGACCCCGAATCTCCTATCCTTATAGGAGAAGCCTAATTATAGTATTAACAAACTAAAATGGGTGTCTCGTTGGACATTCAGGTGGTGTAGGTCAAAGAATACTGAACAACAGTTTATAAAGGCTGGAAATTCTTACTCTTGGAAATAATTTTATAGCCTAATGTACACCCTTATTGGGTTAGTCACAGGACCCCGAATCTCCTATCCTTATAGGAGAAGCCTAATTATAGTATTAACAAACTAAAATGGGTGTCTCGTTGGACATTCAGGTGCTGTAGGTCAAAGAATACTGAACAACAGTTTATAAAGGCTGGAAATTCTTACTCTTGGAAATAATTTTATAGCCTAATGTACACCCTTATTGGGTTAGTCACAGGACCCCGAATCTCCTATCCTTATAGGAGAAGCCTAATTATAGTATTAACAAACTAAAATGGGTGTCTCGTTGGACATTCAGGTGGTGTAGGTCAAAGAATACTGAACAACAGTTTATAAAGGCTGGAAATTCTTACTCTTGGAAATAATTTTATAGCCTAATGTACACCCTTATTGGGTTAGTCACAGGACCCCGAATCTCCTATCCTTATAGGAGAAGCCTAATTATAGTATTAACAAACTAAAATGGGTGTCTCGTTGGACATTCAGGTGTGTAGGTCAAAGAATACTGAACAACAGTTTATAAAGGCTGGAAATTCTTACTCTTGGAAATAATTTTATAGCCTAATGTACACCCTTATTGGGTTAGTCACAGGACCCCGAATCTCCTATCCTTATAGGAGAAGCCTAATTATAGTATTAACAAACTAAAATGGGTGTCTCGTTGGACATTCAGGTGCTGTAGGTCAAAGAATACTGAACAACAGTTTATAAAGGCTGGAAATTCTTACTCTTGGAAATAATTTTATAGCCTAATGTACACCCTTATTGGGTTAGTCACAGGACCCCGAATCTCCTATCCTTATAGGAGAAGCCTAATTATAGTATTAACAAACTAAAATGGGTGTCTCGTTGGACATTCAGGTGCTGTAGGTCAAAGAATACTGAACAACAGTTTATAAAGGCTGGAAATTCTTACTCTTGGAAATAATTTTATAGCCTAATGTACACCCTTATTGGGTTAGTCACAGGACCCCGAATCTCCTATCCTTATAGGAGAAGCCTAATTATAGTATTAACAAACTAAAATGGGTGTCTCGTTGGACATTCAGGTGCTGTAGGTCAAAGAATACTGAACAACAGTTTATAAAGGCTGGAAATTCTTACTCTTGGAAATAATTTTATAGCCTAATGTACACCCTTATTGGGTTAGTCACAGGACCCCGAATCTCCTATCCTTATAGGAGAAGCCTAATTATAGTATTAACAAACTAAAATGGGTGTCTCGTTGGACATTCAGGTGGTGTAGGTCAAAGAATACTGAACAACAGTTTATAAAGGCTGGAAATTCTTACTCTTGGAAATAATTTTATAGCCTAATGTACACCCTTATTGGGTTAGTCACAGGACCCCGAATCTCCTATCCTTATAGGAGAAGCCTAATTATAGTATTAACAAACTAAAATGGGTGTCTCGTTGGACATTCAGTGGTGTAGGTCAAAGAATACTGAACAACAGTTTATAAAGGCTGGAAATTCTTACTCTTGGAAATAATTTTATAGCCTAATGTACACCCTTATTGGGTTAGTCACAGGACCCCGAATCTCCTATCCTTATAGGAGAAGCCTAATTATAGTATTAACAAACTAAAATGGGTGTCTCGTTGGACATTCAGGTGCTGTAGGTCAAAGAATACTGAACAACAGTTTATAAAGGCTGGAAATTCTTACTCTTGGAAATAATTTTATAGCCTAATGTACACCCTTATTGGGTTAGTCACAGGACCCCGAATCTCCTATCCTTATAGGAGAAGCCTAATTATAGTATTAACAAACTAAAATGGGTGTCTCGTTGGACATTCAGGTGCTGTAGGTCAAAGAATACTGAACAACAGTTTATAAAGGCTGGAAATTCTTACTCTTGGAAATAATTTTATAGCCTAATGTACACCCTTATTGGGTTAGTCACAGGACCCCGAATCTCCTATCCTTATAGGAGAAGCCTAATTATAGTATTAACAAACTAAAATGGGTGTCTCGTTGGACATTCAGGTGCTGTAGGTCAAAGAATACTGAACAACAGTTTATAAAGGCTGGAAATTCTTACTCTTGGAAATAATTTTATAGCCTAATGTACACCCTTATTGGGTTAGTCACAGGACCCCGAATCTCCTATCCTTATAGGAGAAGCCTAATTATAGTATTAACAAACTAAAATGGGTGTCTCGTTGGACATTCAGGTGCTGTAGGTCAAAGAATACTGAACAACAGTTTATAAAGGCTGGAAATTCTTACTCTTGGAAATAATTTTATAGCCTAATGTACACCCTTATTGGGTTAGTCACAGGACCCCGAATCTCCTATCCTTATAGGAGAAGCCTAATTATAGTATTAACAAACTAAAATGGGTGTCTCGTTGGACATTCAGGTGCTGTAGGTCAAAGAATACTGAACAACAGTTTATAAAGGCTGGAAATTCTTACTCTTGGAAATAATTTTATAGCCTAATGTACACCCTTATTGGGTTAGTCACAGGACCCCGAATCTCCTATCCTTATAGGAGAAGCCTAATTATAGTATTAACAAACTAAAATGGGTGTCTCGTTGGACATTCAGGTGTGTAGGTCAAAGAATACTGAACAACAGTTTATAAAGGCTGGAAATTCTTACTCTTGGAAATAATTTTATAGCCTAATGTACACCTTATTGGGTTAGTCACAGGACCCCGAATCTCCTATCCTTATAGGAGAAGCCTAATTATAGTATTAACAAACTAAAATGGGTGTCTCGTTGGACATTCAGGTGCTGTAGGTCAAAGAATACTGAACAACAGTTTATAAAGGCTGGAAATTCTTACTCTTGGAAATAATTTTATAGCCTAATGTACACCCTTATTGGGTTAGTCACAGGACCCCGAATCTCCTATCCTTATAGGAGAAGCCTAATTATAGTATTAACAAACTAAAATGGGTGTCTCGTTGGACATTCAGGTGCTGTAGGTCAAAGAATACTGAACAACAGTTTATAAAGGCTGGAAATTCTTACTCTTGGAAATAATTTTATAGCCTAATGTACACCCTTATTGGGTTAGTCACAGGACCCCGAATCTCCTATCCTTATAGGAGAAGCCTAATTATAGTATTAACAAACTAAAATGGGTGTCTCGTTGGACATTCAGGTGGTGTAGGTCAAAGAATACTGAACAACAGTTTATAAAGGCTGGAAATTCTTACTCTTGGAAATAATTTTATAGCCTAATGTACACCCTTATTGGGTTAGTCACAGGACCCCGAATCTCCTATCCTTATAGGAGAAGCCTAATTATAGTATTAACAAACTAAAATGGGTGTCTCGTTGGACATTCAGGTGCTGTAGGTCAAAGAATACTGAACAACAGTTTATAAAGGCTGGAAATTCTTACTCTTGGAAATAATTTTATAGCCTAATGTACACCCTTATTGGGTTAGTCACAGGACCCCGAATCTCCTATCCTTATAGGAGAAGCCTAATTATAGTATTAACAAACTAAAATGGGTGTCTCGTTGGACATTCAGGTGCTGTAGGTCAAAGAATACTGAACAACAGTTTATAAAGGCTGGAAATTCTTACTCTTGGAAATAATTTTATAGCCTAATGTACACCCTTACTGGGTTAGTCACAGGACCCCGAATCTCCTATCCTTATAGGAGAAGCCTAATTATAGTATTAACAAACTAAAATGGGTGTCTCGTTGGACATTCAGGTGCTGTAGGTCAAAGAATACTGAACAACAGTTTATAAAGGCTGGAAATTCTTACTCTTGGAAATAATTTTATAGCCTAATGTACACCCTTATTGGGTTAGTCACAGGACCCCGAATCTCCTATCCTTATAGGAGAAGCCTAATTATAGTATTAACAAACTAAAATGGGTGTCTCGTTGGACATTCAGGTGCTGTAGGTCAAAGAATACTGAACAACAGTTTATAAAGGCTGGAAATTCTTACTCTTGGAAATAATTTTATAGCCTAATGTACACCCTTATTGGTTAGTCACAGGACCCCGAATCTCCTATCCTTATAGGAGAAGCCTAATTATAGTATTAACAAACTAAAATGGGTGTCTCGTTGGACATTCAGGTGCTGTAGGTCAAAGAATACTGAACAACAGTTTATAAAGGCTGGAAATTCTTACTCTTGGAAATAATTTTATAGCCTAATGTACACCCTTATTGGGTTAGTCACAGGACCCCGAATCTCCTATCCTTATAGGAGAAGCCTAATTATAGTATTAACAAACTAAAATGGGTGTCTCGTTGGACATTCAGGTGCTGTAGGTCAAAGAATACTGAACAACAGTTTATAAAGGCTGGAAATTCTTACTCTTGGAAATAATTTTATAGCCTAATGTACACCCTTATTGGGTTAGTCACAGGACCCCGAATCTCCTATCCTTATAGGAGAAGCCTAATTATAGTATTAACAAACTAAAATGGGTGTCTCGTTGGACATTCAGGTGCTGTAGGTCAAAGAATACTGAACAACAGTTTATAAAGGCTGGAAATTCTTACTCTTGGAAATAATTTTATAGCCTAATGTACACCCTTATGGGTTGGTTAGTCACAGGACCCCGAATCTCCTATCCTTATAGGAGAAGCCTAATTATAGTATTAACAAACTAAAATGGGTGTCTCGTTGGACATTCAGGTGCTGTAGGTCAAAGAATACTGAACAACAGTTTATAAAGGCTGGAAATTCTTACTCTTGGAAATAATTTTATAGCCTAATGTACACCCTTATTGGGTTAGTCACAGGACCCCGAATCTCCTATCCTTATAGGAGAAGCCTAATTATAGTATTAACAAACTAAAATGGGTGTCTCGTTGGACATTCAGGTGCTGTAGGTCAAAGAATACTGAACAACAGTTTATAAAGGCTGGAAATTCTTACTCTTGGAAATAATTTTATAGCCTAATGTACACCCTTATTGGGTTAGTCACAGGACCCCGAATCTCCTATCCTTATAGGAGAAGCCTAATTATAGTATTAACAAACTAAAATGGGTGTCTCGTTGGACATTCAGGTGGTGTAGGTCAAAGAATACTGAACAACAGTTTATAAAGGCTGGAAATTCTTACTCTTGGAAATAATTTTATAGCCTAATGTACACCCTTATTGGGTTAGTCACAGGACCCCGAATCTCCTATCCTTATAGGAGAAGCCTAATTATAGTATTAACAAACTAAAATGGGTGTCTCGTTGGACATTCAGGTGCTGTAGGTCAAAGAATACTGAACAACAGTTTATAAAGGCTGGAAATTCTTACTCTTGGAAATAATTTTATAGCCTAATGTACACCCTTATTGGGTTAGTCACAGGACCCCGAATCTCCTATCCTTATAGGAGAAGCCTAATTATAGTATTAACAAACTAAAATGGGTGTCTCGTTGGACATTCAGGTGCTGTAGGTCAAAGAATACTGAACAACAGTTTATAAAGGCTGGAAATTCTTACTCTTGGAAATAATTTTATAGCCTAATGTACACCCTTATTGGGTTAGTCACAGGACCCCGAATCTCCTATCCTTATAGGAGAAGCCTAATTATAGTATTAACAAACTAAAATGGGTGTCTCGTTGGACATTCAGGTGCTGTAGGTCAAAGAATACTGAACAACAGTTTATAAAGGCTGGAAATTCTTACTCTTGGAAATAATTTTATAGCCTAATGTACACCCTTATTGGGTTAGTCACAGGACCCCGAATCTCCTATCCTTATAGGAGAAGCCTAATTATAGTATTAACAAACTAAAATGGGTGTCTCGTTGGACATTCAGGTGCTGTAGGTCAAAGAATACTGAACAACAGTTTATAAAGGCTGGAAATTCTTACTCTTGGAAATAATTTTATAGCCTAATGTACACCCTTATTGGGTTAGTCACAGGACCCCGAATCTCCTATCCTTATAGGAGAAGCCTAATTATAGTATTAACAAACTAAAATGGGTGTCTCGTTGGACATTCAGGTGGTGTAGGTCAAAGAATACTGAACAACAGTTTATAAAGGCTGGAAATTCTTACTCTTGGAAATAATTTTATAGCCTAATGTACACCCTTACTGGGTTAGTCACAGGACCCCGAATCTCCTATCCTTATAGGAGAAGCCTAATTATAGTATTAACAAACTAAAATGGGTGTCTCGTTGGACATTCAGGTGGTGTAGGTCAAAGAATACTGAACAACAGTTTATAAAGGCTGGAAATTCTTACTCTTGGAAATAATTTTATAGCCTAATGTACACCCTTATTGGGTTAGTCACAGGACCCCGAATCTCCTATCCTTATAGGAGAAGCCTAATTATAGTATTAACAAACTAAAATGGGTGTCTCGTTGGACATTCAGGTGCTGTAGGTCAAAGAATACTGAACAACAGTTTATAAAGGCTGGAAATTCTTACTCTTGGAAATAATTTTATAGCCTAATGTACACCCTATTGGGTTGGTTAGTCACAGGACCCCGAATCTCCTATCCTTATAGGAGAAGCCTAATTATAGTATTAACAAACTAAAATGGGTGTCTCGTTGGACATTCAGGTGCTGTAGGTCAAAGAATACTGAACAACAGTTTATAAAGGCTGGAAATTCTTACTCTTGGAAATAATTTTATAGCCTAATGTACACCCTTATTGGGTTAGTCACAGGACCCCGAATCTCCTATCCTTATAGGAGAAGCCTAATTATAGTATTAACAAACTAAAATGGGTGTCTCGTTGGACATTCAGGTGGTGTAGGTCAAAGAATACTGAACAACAGTTTATAAAGGCTGGAAATTCTTACTCTTGGAAATAATTTTATAGCCTAATGTACACCCTTATTGGGTTAGTCACAGGACCCCGAATCTCCTATCCTTATAGGAGAAGCCTAATTATAGTATTAACAAACTAAAATGGTGTCTCGTTGGACATTCAGGTGGTGTAGGTCAAAGAATACTGAACAACAGTTTATAAAGGCTGGAAATTCTTACTCTTGGAAATAATTTTATAGCCTAATGTACACCCTTATTGGGTTAGTCACAGGACCCCGAATCTCCTATCCTTATAGGAGAAGCCTAATTATAGTATTAACAAACTAAAATGGGTGTCTCGTTGGACATTCAGGTGCTGTAGGTCAAAGAATACTGAACAACAGTTTATAAAGGCTGGAAATTCTTACTCTTGGAAATAATTTTATAGCCTAATGTACACCCTTATTGGGTTAGTCACAGGACCCCGAATCTCCTATCCTTATAGGAGAAGCCTAATTATAGTATTAACAAACTAAAATGGGTGTCTCGTTGGACATTCAGGTGCTGTAGGTCAAAGAATACTGAACAACAGTTTATAAAGGCTGGAAATTCTTACTCTTGGAAATAATTTTATAGCCTAATGTACACCCTTATTGGGTTAGTCACAGGACCCCGAATCTCCTATCCTTATAGGAGAAGCCTAATTATAGTAAAAACTGGGTGTCTCGTTGGACATTCAGGTGCTGTAGGTCAAAGAATACTGAACAACAGTTTATAAAGGCTGGAAATTCTTACTCTTGGAAATAATTTTATAGCCTAATGTACACCCTTATTGGGTTAGTCACAGGACCCCGAATCTCCTATCCTTATAGGAGAAGCCTAATTATAGTATTAACAAACTAAAATGGGTGTCTCGTTGGACATTCAGGTGGTGTAGGTCAAAGAATACTGAACAACAGTTTATAAAGGCTGGAAATTCTTACTCTTGGAAATAATTTTATAGCCTAATGTACACCCTTATTGGGTTAGTCACAGGACCCCGAATCTCCTATCCTTATAGGAGAAGCCTAATTATAGTATTAACAAACTAAAATGGGTGTCTCGTTGGACATTCAGGTGCTGTAGGTCAAAGAATACTGAACAACAGTTTATAAAGGCTGGAAATTCTTACTCTTGGAAATAATTTTATAGCCTAATGTACACCCTTATTGGGTTAGTCACAGGACCCCGAATCTCCTATCCTTATAGGAGAAGCCTAATATAGTAGTTAAACTAAAATGGGGGGGTGGAAGGGGGTATGGATGGTGGGGGTCAGGAATTTGGGGTTTGTAGGTTATAAAGGGGGTGTTTGGACTCTTTGGAAATAAGGTTTATTGGGGTGTGAAGTTGGGTTAAAGGTGGGGGGGTATATGTTAAAGTTGAGAGACTCTAGGTGTGGTGTTGAAGTTGGTGGTGGTTATTAGTTTTGGGGTGGGAAGAGGGGTATGGATGGAGGTGGGCTTTTTGTAGGGTATTATGGGGTGTTTGGAGGGTTTGGAGGTAGAGGGGTTTGTTGGGGTGTGAATTGGGTATAAAGTGGGGGGGGTGGATATGTAAAAATGAGAAGTGAAGGTGTTGTTGAAGTTGGTGTGTGGTTATTTAGTTTTGGGGGGAGGAGAGGGGTATGGATGGGAGGTGGTATTTGTTGAGGTTATTATGGGTGTTTGAGGGTTTGGAGGTAGAGGGGGTTTGTGGGGTGTGAAAGTTGGGGTATAAAGGTAGGGGGGGTGGATATTCTAAAAGTTGAGAAGTGAATTTTATAGTTGAAGTTGGTTGGTGGGTTATTTAGTTTTGGGGGGAAGGGGGTATGATGGGAGGAGGGTGGATTTGTTTAGGTTATTATGGGGTGTTTGGAGGGTTTGGAGGTAGAGGGTTGTTGGGGTGTGAATTTGGGTATAAAGTGGGGGGGTGGATTATAAAGGTTGAGAAGTGAAGGTGTTGGGTTGTTGAAAGTTGGTGGGGTGGTTATTAGTTTTGGGGGGGGAGAGGGGGTATGGATGGGGGGGGGGGGTAATTTGGTTGTAGTTTATATATGGGTGTTTGGAGGGTTTGGAGGTAGAGGGTTTGTTGGGTGTGAAGTTGGTAAAAGGTGTGAGAGAAGTATTATTATTAGGTGGGTGGGTGGGTTTGTGTGTGGGTGGTTGGGGGGGTTAAGTGGAGTGTTTTTGGTGGTATTGTGGTATGTTGAATGAAGGGTGTTTAGGGGATGGTCAGGGGTAAGTATAATAAGGTTGGGGAATTAGTGTATAAATGGGGTGGGGGGGGTTGATATGTTGGTGGGAGGAGAATGTTGTGTGGTTGGAGGGGGAAGGGGTAGTTAAATTATTGGGGGGTATGTGGGTGTTTAGGTGGGAAATTGTGGTTGGTTGGGAATGGAAGGGTGTTTAGGGGGGATGTTGAGGGGTAATTATATAAGGTTGGGAAATACTGTATAAATGGGGTGGGGGTTGTTAGTTTGGTTGGAGGAGAATGTTGGGGGGTGGGGGTTGGAAGGGGGAACATAGGTATTAAATGTTTGGGGGTTATTTGGAGTTTTTGGTGGGATTGTGGTTGTTGTGAATTAAGGGTTGTTTATGGGGGATGGTGGAGGGGAAGTATATATAAGGTTGAATTAATGTATAAAAGGGTGGGGTCTTGTAGTGATGTAGGAGGAGAAGGTTGGTGTGGTTATAGGGGGAAGGGGTAGTTAAATTATTGGGGGAATGGTGGAGTGTTATGTTGGAATTAGTGTTGTTGGGAATGAAGGGTATTAGGGGGGGATGGTTGAGGGGTAATTTGATAAGGTTGGAATAAGTGTAAAATTGGGTGGGGGGGTTTGTCCTGTATTGTGGAGGAGAATTTTGGTTGGTGTGGAGGGGTAAGGGGTAGTTAAATTGTTGGGGGTATGGGAGTGTATTGGTGGGAAATTGGTTGTTGGTAATAGAAGGTTTTTAGGTTGTTATGTGGAGGGGTAATTTGACCTACACCACCTGAATGTCCAACGAGACACCCATTTTAGTTTGTTAATACTATAATTAGGCTTCTCCTATAAGGATAGGAGATTCGGGGTCCTGTGACTAACCCCATAAGGTGTACATTAGCTATAAAATTATTTCCAAGAGTAAAATTTCCAGCCTTTATAAACTGTTGTTCAGTATTCTTTGACCTACACCACCTGAATGTCCAACGAGACACCCATTTTAGTTTGTTAATACTATAATTAGGCTTCTCCTATAAGGATAGGAGATTCGGGGTCCTGTGACTAACCCAATAAGGGTGTACATTAGGCTATAAAATTATTTCCAAGAGTAAGAATTTCCAGCCTTTATAAACTGTTGTTCAGTATTCTTTGACCTACACCACCTGAATGTCCAACGAGACACCCATTTTAGTTTGTTAATACTATAATTAGGCTTCTCCTATAAGGATAGGAGATTCGGGGTCCTGTGACTAACCCAATAAGGGTGTACATTAGGCTATAAAATTATTTCCAAGAGTAAGAATTTCCAGCCTTTATAAACTGTTGTTCAGTATTCTTTGACCTACAGCACCTGAATGTCCAACGAGACACCCATTTAACTATAATTAGGCTTCTCCTATAAGGATAGGAGATTCGGGGTCCTGTGACTAACCAACAATAAGGGTGTACATTAGGCTATAAAATTATTTCCAAGAGTAAGAATTTCCAGCCTTTATAAACTGTTGTTCAGTATTCTTTGACCTACAGCACCGAATGTCCAACGAGACACCCATTTTAGTTTGTTAATACTATAATTAGGCTTCTCCTATAAGGATAGGAGATTCGGGTCCTGTGACTAACCCAATAAGGGTGTACATTAGGCTATAAAATTATTTCCAAGAGTAAGAATTTCCAGCCTTTATAAACTGTTGTTCAGTATTCTTTGACCTACAGCACCTGAATGTCCAACGAGACACCCATTTTAGTTTGTTAATACTATAATTAGGCTTCTCCTATAAGGATAGGAGATTCGGGGTCCTGTGACTAACAAACCCATAAGGGTGTACATTAGGCTATAAAATTATTTCCAAGAGTAAGAATTTCCAGCCTTTATAAACTGTTGTTCAGTATTCTTTGACCTACACCACCTGAATGTCCAACGAGACACCCATTTTAGTTTGTTAATACTATAATTAGGCTTCTCCTATAAGGATAGGAGATTCGGGTCCTGTGACTAACCCAATAAGGGTGTACATTAGGCTATAAAATTATTTCCAAGAGTAAGAATTTCCAGCCTTTATAAACTGTTGTTCAGTATTCTTTGACCTACACCACCTGAATGTCCAACGAGACACCCATTTTAGTTTGTTAATACTATAATTAGGCTTCTCCTATAAGGATAGGAGATTCGGGGTCCTGTGACTAACCCAATAAGGGTGTACATTAGGCTATAAAATTATTTCCAAGAGTAAGAATTTCCAGCCTTTATAAACTGTTGTTCAGTATTCTTTGACCTACAGCACCTGAATGTCCAACGAGACACCCATTTTAGTTTGTTAATACTATAATTAGGCTTCTCCTATAAGGATAGGAGATTCGGGGTCCTGTGACTAACCCAATAAGGGTGTACATTAGGCTATAAAATTATTTCCAAGAGTAAGAATTTCCAGCCTTTATAAACTGTTGTTCAGTATTCTTTGACCTACAGCACCTGAATGTCCAACGAGACACCCATTTTAGTTTGTTAATACTATAATTAGGCTTCTCCTATAAGGATAGGAGATTCGGGGTCCTGTGACTAACCCAATAAGGGTGTACATTAGGCTATAAAATTATTTCCAAGAGTAAGAATTTCCAGCCTTTATAAACTGTTGTTCAGTATTCTTTGACCTACACCACCTGAATGTCCAACGAGACACCCATTTTAGTTTGTTAATACTATAATTAGGCTTCTCCTATAAGGATAGGAGATTCGGGGTCCTGTGACTAACCCAATAAGGGTGTACATTAGGCTATAAAATTATTTCCAAGAGTAAGAATTTCCAGCCTTTATAAACTGTTGTTCAGTATTCTTTGACCTACACCACCTGAATGTCCAACGAGACACCCATTTTAGTTTGTTAATACTATAATTAGGCTTCTCCTATAAGGATAGGAGATTCGGGGTCCTGTGACTAACCCAATAAGGGTGTACATTAGGCTATAAAATTATTTCCAAGTAAGAAAGAATTCCAGCCTTTATAAACTGTTGTTCAGTATTCTTTGACCTACAGCACCTGAATGTCCAACGAGACACCCATTTTAGTTTGTTAATACTATAATTAGGCTTCTCCTATAAGGATAGGAGATTCGGGGTCCTGTGACTAACCCAATAAGGGTGTACATTAGGCTATAAAATTATTTCCAAGAGTAAGAATTTCCAGCCTTTATAAACTGTTGTTCAGTATTCTTTGACCTACAGCACCTGAATGTCCAACGAGACACCCATTTTAGTTTGTTAATACTATAATTAGGCTTCTCCTATAAGGATAGGAGATTCGGGGTCCTGTGACTAACCCATAAGGGTGTACATTAGGCTATAAAATTATTTCCAAGAGTAAGAATTTCCAGCCTTTATAAACTGTTGTTCAGTATTCTTTGACCTACAGCACCTGAATGTCCAACGAGACACCCATTTTAGTTTGTTAATACTATAATTAGGCTTCTCCTATAAGGATAGGAGATTCGGGGTCCTGTGACTAACCCAATAAGGGTGTACATTAGGCTATAAAATTATTTCCAAGAGTAAGAATTTCCAGCCTTTATAAACTGTTGTTCAGTATTCTTTGACCTACACCACCTGAATGTCCAACGAGACACCCATTTTAGTTTGTTAATACTATAATTAGGCTTCTCCTATAAGGATAGGAGATTCGGGGTCCTGTGACTAACCCAATAAGGGTGTACATTAGGCTATAAAATTATTTCCAAGAGTAAGAATTTCCAGCCTTTATAAACTGTTGTTCAGTATTCTTTGACCTACACCACCTGAATGTCCAACGAGACACCCATTTTAGTTTGTTAATACTATAATTAGGCTTCTCCTATAAGGATAGGAGATTCGGGGTCCTGTGACTAACCCAATAAGGGTGTACATTAGGCTATAAAATTATTTCCAAGAGTAAGAATTTCCAGCCTTTATAAACTGTTGTTCAGTATTCTTTGACCTACAGCACCTGAATGTCCAACGAGACACCCATTTTAGTTTGTTAATACTATAATTAGGCTTCTCCTATAAGGATAGGAGATTCGGGGTCCTGTGACTAACCCAATAAGGGTGTACATTAGGCTATAAAATTATTTCCAAGAGTAAGAATTTCCAGCCTTTATAAACTGTTGTTCAGTATTCTTTGACCTACAGCACCTGAATGTCCAACGAGACACCCATTTTAGTTTGTTAATACTATAATTAGGCTTCTCCTATAAGGATAGGAGATTCGGGGTCCTGTGACTAACCCAATAAGGGTGTACATTAGGCTATAAAATTATTTCCAAGAGTAAGAATTTCCAGCCTTTATAAACTGTTGTTCAGTATTCTTTGACCTACAGCACCTGAATGTCCAACGAGACACCCATTTTAGTTTGTTAATACTATAATTAGGCTTCTCCTATAAGGATAGGAGATTCGGGGTCCTGTGACTAACCCAATAAGGGTGTACATTAGGCTATAAAATTATTTCCAAGAGTAAGAATTTCCAGCCTTTATAAACTGTTGTTCAGTATTCTTTGACCTACAGCACCTGAATGTCCAACGAGACACCCATTTTAGTTTGTTAATACTATAATTAGGCTTCTCCTATAAGGATAGGAGATTCGGGGTCCTGTGACTAACCCATAAGGGTGTACATTAGGCTATAAAATTATTTCCAAGAGTAAGAATTTCCAGCCTTTATAAACTGTTGTTCAGTATTCTTTGACCTACAGCACCTGAATGTCCAACGAGACACCCATTTTAGTTTGTTAATACTATAATTAGGCTTCTCCTATAAGGATAGGAGATTCGGGGTCCTGTGACTAACCCAATAAGGGTGTACATTAGGCTATAAAATTATTTCCAAGAGTAAGAATTTCCAGCCTTTATAAACTGTTGTTCAGTATTCTTTGACCTACAGCACCTGAATGTCCAACGAGACACCCATTTTAGTTTGTTAATACTATAATTAGGCTTCTCCTATAAGGATAGGAGATTCGGGGTCCTGTGACTAACCCAATAAGGGTGTACATTAGGCTATAAAATTATTTCCAAGAGTAAGAATTTCCAGCCTTTATAAACTGTTGTTCAGTATTCTTTGACCTACAGCCACCTGAATGTCCAACGAGACACCCATTTTAGTTTGTTAATACTATAATTAGGCTTCTCCTATAAGGATAGGAGATTCGGGGTCCTGTGACTAACCCAATAAGGGTGTACATTAGGCTATAAAATTATTTCCAAGAGTAAGAATTTCCAGCCTTTATAAACTGTTGTTCAGTATTCTTTGACCTACAGCACCTGAATGTCCAACGAGACACCCATTTTAGTTTGTTAATACTATAATTAGGCTTCTCCTATAAGGATAGGAGATTCGGGGTCCTGTGACTAACCCAATAAGGGTGTACATTAGGCTATAAAATTATTTCCAAGAGTAAGAATTTCCAGCCTTTATAAACTGTTGTTCAGTATTCTTTGACCTACAGCACCTGAATGTCCAACGAGACACCCATTTTAGTTTGTTAATACTATAATTAGGCTTCTCCTATAAGGATAGGAGATTCGGGGTCCTGTGACTAACCCAATAAGGGTGTACATTAGGCTATAAAATTATTTCCAAGAGTAAGAATTTCCAGCCTTTATAAACTGTTGTTCAGTATTCTTTGACCTACACCACCTGAATGTCCAACGAGACACCCATTTTAGTTTGTTAATACTATAATTAGGCTTCTCCTATAAGGATAGGAGATTCGGGGTCCTGTGACTAACCCAATAAGGGTGTACATTAGGCTATAAAATTATTTCCAAGAGTAAGAATTTCCAGCCTTTATAAACTGTTGTTCAGTATTCTTTGACCTACAGCCACCTGAATGTCCAACGAGACACCCATTTTAGTTTGTTAATACTATAATTAGGCTTCTCCTATAAGGATAGGAGATTCGGGGTCCTGTGACTAACCCAATAAGGGTGTACATTAGGCTATAAAATTATTTCCAAGAGTAAGAATTTCCAGCCTTTATAAACTGTTGTTCAGTATTCTTTGACCTACACCACCTGAATGTCCAACGAGACACCCATTTTAGTTTGTTAATACTATAATTAGGCTTCTCCTATAAGGATAGGAGATTCGGGGTCCTGTGACTAACCCAATAAGGGTGTACATTAGGCTATAAAATTATTTCCAAGAGTAAGAATTTCCAGCCTTTATAAACTGTTGTTCAGTATTCTTTGACCTACACCACCTGAATGTCCAACGAGACACCCATTTTAGTTTGTTAATACTATAATTAGGCTTCTCCTATAAGGATAGGAGATTCGGGGTCCTGTGACTAACCCAATAAGGGTGTACATTAGGCTATAAAATTATTTCCAAGAGTAAGAATTTCCAGCCTTTATAAACTGTTGTTCAGTATTCTTTGACCTACAGCACCTGAATGTCCAACGAGACACCCATTTTAGTTTGTTAATACTATAATTAGGCTTCTCCTATAAGGATAGGAGATTCGGGGTCCTGTGACTAACCAATAAGGGTGTACATTAGGCTATAAAATTATTTCCAAGAGTAAGAATTTCCAGCCTTTATAAACTGTTGTTCAGTATTCTTTGACCTACAGCACCTGAATGTCCAACGAGACACCCATTTTAGTTTGTTAATACTATAATTAGGCTTCTCCTATAAGGATAGGAGATTCGGGGTCCTGTGACTAACCCAGTAAGGGTGTACATTAGGCTATAAAATTATTTCCAAGAGTAAGAATTTCCAGCCTTTATAAACTGTTGTTCAGTATTCTTTGACCTACAGCACCTGAATGTCCAACGAGACACCCATTTTAGTTTGTTAATACTATAATTAGGCTTCTCCTATAAGGATAGGAGATTCGGGGTCCTGTGACTAACCCAATAAGGGTGTACATTAGGCTATAAAATTATTTCCAAGAGTAAGAATTTCCAGCCTTTATAAACTGTTGTTCAGTATTCTTTGACCTACAGCACCTGAATGTCCAACGAGACACCCATTTTAGTTTGTTAATACTATAATTAGGCTTCTCCTATAAGGATAGGAGATTCGGGGTCCTGTGACTAACCCAATAAGGGTGTACATTAGGCTATAAAATTATTTCCAAGAGTAAGAATTTCCAGCCTTTATAAACTGTTGTTCAGTATTCTTTGACCTACAGCACCTGAATGTCCAACGAGACACCCATTTTAGTTTGTTAATACTATAATTAGGCTTCTCCTATAAGGATAGGAGATTCGGGGTCCTGTGACTAACCCAATAAGGGTGTACATTAGGCTATAAAATTATTTCCAAGAGTAAGAATTTCCAGCCTTTATAAACTGTTGTTCAGTATTCTTTGACCTACACCACCTGAATGTCCAACGAGACACCCATTTTAGTTTGTTAATACTATAATTAGGCTTCTCCTATAAGGATAGGAGATTCGGGGTCCTGTGACTAACCCAATAAGGGTGTACATTAGGCTATAAAAATATTTCCAAGAGTAAGAATTTCCAGCCTTTATAAACTGTTGTTCAGTATTCTTTGACCTACACCACCTGAATGTCCAACGAGACACCCATTTTAGTTTGTTAATACTATAATTAGGCTTCTCCTATAAGGATAGGAGATTCGGGGTCCTGTGACTAACCCAATAAGGGTGTACATTAGGCTATAAAATTATTTCCAAGAGTAAGAATTTCCAGCCTTTATAAACTGTTGTTCAGTATTCTTTGACCTACAGCACCTGAATGTCCAACGAGACACCCATTTTAGTTTGTTAATACTATAATTAGGCTTCTCCTATAAGGATAGGAGATTCGGGGTCCTGTGACTAACCCAATAAGGGTGTACATTAGGCTATAAAATTATTTCCAAGAGTAAGAATTTCCAGCCTTTATAAACTGTTGTTCAGTATTCTTTGACCTACAGCACCTGAATGTCCAACGAGACACCCATTTTAGTTTGTTAATACTATAATTAGGCTTCTCCTATAAGGATAGGAGATTCGGGGTCCTGTGACTAACCAATAAGGGTGTACATTAGGCTATAAAATTATTTCCAAGAGTAAGAATTTCCAGCCTTTATAAACTGTTGTTCAGTATTCTTTGACCTACAGCACCTGAATGTCCAACGAGACACCCATTTTAGTTTGTTAATACTATAATTAGGCTTCTCCTATAAGGATAGGAGATTCGGGGTCCTGTGACTAACCCAATAAGGGTGTACATTAGGCTATAAAATTATTTCCAAGAGTAAGAATTTCCAGCCTTTATAAACTGTTGTTCAGTATTCTTTGACCTACAGCACCTGAATGTCCAACGAGACACCCATTTTAGTTTGTTAATACTATAATTAGGCTTCTCCTATAAGGATAGGAGATTCGGGGTCCTGTGACTAACCCAATAAGGGTGTACATTAGGCTATAAAATTATTTCCAAGAGTAAGAATTTCCAGCCTTTATAAACTGTTGTTCAGTATTCTTTGACCTACACCACCTGAATGTCCAACGAGACACCCATTTTAGTTTGTTAATACTATAATTAGGCTTCTCCTATAAGGATAGGAGATTCGGGGTCCTGTGACTAACCCAATAAGGGTGTACATTAGGCTATAAAATTATTTCCAAGAGTAAGAATTTCCAGCCTTTATAAACTGTTGTTCAGTATTCTTTGACCTACAGCACCTGAATGTCCAACGAGACACCCATTTTAGTTTGTTAATACTATAATTAGGCTTCTCCTATAAGGATAGGAGATTCGGGGTCCTGTGACTAACCCAATAAGGGTGTACATTAGGCTATAAAATTATTTCCAAGAGTAAGAATTTCCAGCCTTTATAAACTGTTGTTCAGTATTCTTTGACCTACACACCACCTGAATGTCCAACGAGACACCCATTTTAGTTTGTTAATACTATAATTAGGCTTCTCCTATAAGGATAGGAGATTCGGGGTCCTGTGACTAACCCAATAAGGGTGTACATTAGGCTATAAAATTATTTCCAAGAGTAAGAATTTCCAGCCTTTATAAACTGTTGTTCAGTATTCTTTGACCTACAGCACCTGAATGTCCAACGAGACACCCATTTTAGTTTGTTAATACTATAATTAGGCTTCTCCTATAAGGATAGGAGATTCGGGGTCCTGTGACTAACCAATAAGGGTGTACATTAGGCTATAAAATTATTTCCAAGAGTAAGAATTTCCAGCCTTTATAAACTGTTGTTCAGTATTCTTTGACCTACACCACCTGAATGTCCAACGAGACACCCATTTTAGTTTGTTAATACTATAATTAGGCTTCTCCTATAAGGATAGGAGATTCGGGGTCCTGTGACTAACCCAGTAAGGGTGTACATTAGGCTATAAAATTATTTCCAAGAGTAAGAATTTCCAGCCTTTATAAACTGTTGTTCAGTATTCTTTGACCTACACACCTGAATGTCCAACGAGACACCCATTTTAGTTTGTTAATACTATAATTAGGCTTCTCCTATAAGGATAGGAGATTCGGGGTCCTGTGACTACTAACCCAATAAGGGTGTACATTAGGCTATAAAATTATTTCCAAGAGTAAGAATTTCCAGCCTTTATAAACTGTTGTTCAGTATTCTTTGACCTACAGCACCTGAATGTCCAACGAGACACCCATTTTAGTTTGTTAATACTATAATTAGGCTTCTCCTATAAGGATAGGAGATTCGGGGTCCTGTGACTAACCCAATAAGGGTGTACATTAGGCTATAAAATTATTTCCAAGAGTAAGAATTTCCAGCCTTTATAAACTGTTGTTCAGTATTCTTTGACCTACAGCACCTGAATGTCCAACGAGACACCCATTTTAGTTTGTTAATACTATAATTAGGCTTCTCCTATAAGGATAGGAGATTCGGGGTCCTGTGACTAACCCAATAAGGGTGTACATTAGGCTATAAAATTATTTCCAAGAGTAAGAATTTCCAGCCTTTATAAACTGTTGTTCAGTATTCTTTGACCTACAGCACCTGAATGTCCAACGAGACACCCATTTTAGTTTGTTAATACTATAATTAGGCTTCTCCTATAAGGATAGGAGATTCGGGGTCCTGTGACTAACCCAATAAGGGTGTACATTAGGCTATAAAATTATTTCCAAGAGTAAGAATTTCCAGCCTTTATAAACTGTTGTTCAGTATTCTTTGACCTACAGCACCTGAATGTCCAACGAGACACCCATTTTAGTTTGTTAATACTATAATTAGGCTTCTCCTATAAGGATAGGAGATTCGGGGTCCTGTGACTAACCCAATAAGGGTGTACATTAGGCTATAAAATTATTTCCAAGAGTAAGAATTTCCAGCCTTTATAAACTGTTGTTCAGTATTCTTTGACCTACACCACCTGAATGTCCAACGAGACACCCATTTTAGTTTGTTAATACTATAATTAGGCTTCTCCTATAAGGATAGGAGATTCGGGGTCCTGTGACTAACCCAATAAGGGTGTACATTAGGCTATAAAATTATTTCCAAGAGTAAGAATTTCCAGCCTTTATAAACTGTTGTTCAGTATTCTTTGACCTACAGCACCTGAATGTCCAACGAGACACCCATTTTAGTTTGTTAATACTATAATTAGGCTTCTCCTATAAGGATAGGAGATTCGGGGTCCTGTGACTAACCCAATAAGGGTGTACATTAGGCTATAAAATTATTTCCAAGAGTAAGAATTTCCAGCCTTTATAAACTGTTGTTCAGTATTCTTTGACCTACAGCACCTGAATGTCCAACGAGACACCCATTTTAGTTTGTTAATACTATAATTAGGCTTCTCCTATAAGGATAGGAGATTCGGGGTCCTGTGACTAACCCAATAAGGGTGTACATTAGGCTATAAAATTATTTCCAAGAGTAAGAATTTCCAGCCTTTATAAACTGTTGTTCAGTATTCTTTGACCTACACCACCTGAATGTCCAACGAGACACCCATTTTAGTTTGTTAATACTATAATTAGGCTTCTCCTATAAGGATAGGAGATTCGGGGTCCTGTGACTAACCCAATAAGGGTGTACATTAGGCTATAAAATTATTTCCAAGAGTAAGAATTTCCAGCCTTTATAAACTGTTGTTCAGTATTCTTTGACCTACAGCACCTGAATGTCCAACGAGACACCCATTTTAGTTTGTTAATACTATAATTAGGCTTCTCCTATAAGGATAGGAGATTCGGGGTCCTGTGACTAACCCAATAAGGGTGTACATTAGGCTATAAAATTATTTCCAAGAGTAAGAATTTCCAGCCTTTATAAACTGTTGTTCAGTATTCTTTGACCTACAGCACCTGAATGTCCAACGAGACACCCATTTTAGTTTGTTAATACTATAATTAGGCTTCTCCTATAAGGATAGGAGATTCGGGGTCCTGTGACTAACCCAATAAGGGTGTACATTAGGCTATAAAATTATTTCCAAGAGTAAGAATTTCCAGCCTTTATAAACTGTTGTTCAGTATTCTTTGACCTACAGCACCTGAATGTCCAACGAGACACCCATTTTAGTTTGTTAATACTATAATTAGGCTTCTCCTATAAGGATAGGAGATTCGGGGTCCTGTGACTAACCCAATAAGGGTGTACATTAGGCTATAAAATTATTTCCAAGAGTAAGAATTTCCAGCCTTTATAAACTGTTGTTCAGTATTCTTTGACCTACAGCACCTGAATGTCCAACGAGACACCCATTTTAGTTTGTTAATACTATAATTAGGCTTCTCCTATAAGGATAGGAGATTCGGGGTCCTGTGACTAACCCAATAAGGGTGTACATTAGGCTATAAAATTATTTCCAAGAGTAAGAATTTCCAGCCTTTATAAACTGTTGTTCAGTATTCTTTGACCTACAGCACCTGAATGTCCAACGAGACACCCATTTTAGTTTGTTAATACTATAATTAGGCTTCTCCTATAAGGATAGGAGATTCGGGGTCCTGTGACTAACCCAATAAGGGTGTACATTAGGCTATAAAATTATTTCCAAGAGTAAGAATTTCCAGCCTTTATAAACTGTTGTTCAGTATTCTTTGACCTACAGCACCTGAATGTCCAACGAGACACCCATTTTAGTTTGTTAATACTATAATTAGGCTTCTCCTATAAGGATAGGAGATTCGGGGTCCTGTGACTAACCCAATAAGGGTGTACATTAGGCTATAAAATTATTTCCAAGAGTAAGAATTTCCAGCCTTTATAAACTGTTGTTCAGTATTCTTTGACCTACACCACCTGAATGTCCAACGAGACACCCATTTTAGTTTGTTAATACTATAATTAGGCTTCTCCTATAAGGATAGGAGATTCGGGGTCCTGTGACTAACCCAATAAGGGTGTACATTAGGCTATAAAATTATTTCCAAGAGTAAGAATTTCCAGCCTTTATAAACTGTTGTTCAGTATTCTTTGACCTACACCACCTGAATGTCCAACGAGACACCCATTTTAGTTTGTTAATACTATAATTAGGCTTCCCTATAAGGATAGGAGATTCGGGGTCCTGTGACTAACCCAATAAGGGTGTACATTAGGCTATAAAATTATTTCCAAGAGTAAGAATTTCCAGCCTTTATAAACTGTTGTTCAGTATTCTTTGACCTACAGCACCTGAATGTCCAACGAGACACCCATTTTAGTTTGTTAATACTATAATTAGGCTTCTCCTATAAGGATAGGAGATTCGGGGTCCTGTGACTAACCCAATAAGGGTGTACATTAGGCTATAAAATTATTTCCAAGAGTAAGAATTTCCAGCCTTTATAAACTGTTGTTCAGTATTCTTTGACCTACAGCACCTGAATGTCCAACGAGACACCCATTTTAGTTTGTTAATACTATAATTAGGCTTCTCCTATAAGGATAGGAGATTCGGGGTCCTGTGACTAACCCAATAAGGGTGTACATTAGGCTATAAAATTATTTCCAAGAGTAAGAATTTCCAGCCTTTATAAACTGTTGTTCAGTATTCTTTGACCTACAGCACCTGAATGTCCAACGAGACACCCATTTTAGTTTGTTAATACTATAATTAGGCTTCTCCTATAAGGATAGGAGATTCGGGGTCCTGTGACTAACCCAATAAGGGTGTACATTAGGCTATAAAATTATTTCCAAGAGTAAGAATTTCCAGCCTTTATAAACTGTTGTTCAGTATTCTTTGACCTACAGCACCTGAATGTCCAACGAGACACCCATTTTAGTTTGTTAATACTATAATTAGGCTTCTCCTATAAGGATAGGAGATTCGGGGTCCTGTGACTAACCCAATAAGGGTGTACATTAGGCTATAAAATTATTTCCAAGAGTAAGAATTTCCAGCCTTTATAAACTGTTGTTCAGTATTCTTTGACCTACAGCACCTGAATGTCCAACGAGACACCCATTTTAGTTTGTTAATACTATAATTAGGCTTCTCCTATAAGGATAGGAGATTCGGGGTCCTGTGACTAACCCAATAAGGGTGTACATTAGGCTATAAAATTATTTCCAAGAGTAAGAATTTCCAGCCTTTATAAACTGTTGTTCAGTATTCTTTGACCTACAGCACCTGAATGTCCAACGAGACACCCATTTTAGTTTGTTAATACTATAATTAGGCTTCTCCTATAAGGATAGGAGATTCGGGGTCCTGTGACTAACCCAATAAGGGTGTACATTAGGCTATAAAATTATTTCCAAGAGTAAGAATTTCCAGCCTTTATAAACTGTTGTTCAGTATTCTTTGACCTACAGCACCTGAATGTCCAACGAGACACCCATTTTAGTTTGTTAATACTATAATTAGGCTTCTCCTATAAGGATAGGAGATTCGGGGTCCTGTGACTAACCCAATAAGGGTGTACATTAGGCTATAAAATTATTTCCAAGAGTAAGAATTTCCAGCCTTTATAAACTGTTGTTCAGTATTCTTTGACCTACAGCACCTGAATGTCCAACGAGACACCCATTTTAGTTTGTTAATACTATAATTAGGCTTCTCCTATAAGGATAGGAGATTCGGGGTCCTGTGACTAACCCAATAAGGGTGTACATTAGGCTATAAAATTATTTCCAAGAGTAAGAATTTCCAGCCTTTATAAACTGTTGTTCAGTATTCTTTGACCTACAGCACCTGAATGTCCAACGAGACACCCATTTTAGTTTGTTAATACTATAATTAGGCTTCTCCTATAAGGATAGGAGATTCGGGGTCCTGTGACTAACCCAATAAGGGTGTACATTAGGCTATAAAATTATTTCCAAGAGTAAGAATTTCCAGCCTTTATAAACTGTTGTTCAGTATTCTTTGACCTACAGCACCTGAATGTCCAACGAGACACCCATTTTAGTTTGTTAATACTATAATTAGGCTTCTCCTATAAGGATAGGAGATTCGGGGTCCTGTGACTAACCCAATAAGGGTGTACATTAGGCTATAAAATTATTTCCAAGAGTAAGAATTTCCAGCCTTTATAAACTGTTGTTCAGTATTCTTTGACCTACAGCACCTGAATGTCCAACGAGACACCCATTTTAGTTTGTTAATACTATAATTAGGCTTCTCCTATAAGGATAGGAGATTCGGGGTCCTGTGACTAACCCAATAAGGGTGTACATTAGGCTATAAAATTATTTCCAAGAGTAAGAATTTCCAGCCTTTATAAACTGTTGTTCAGTATTCTTTGACCTACAGCACCTGAATGTCCAACGAGACACCCATTTTAGTTTGTTAATACTATAATTAGGCTTCTCCTATAAGGATAGGAGATTCGGGGTCCTGTGACTAACCCAATAAGGGTGTACATTAGGCTATAAAATTATTTCCAAGAGTAAGAATTTCCAGCCTTTATAAACTGTTGTTCAGTATTCTTTGACCTACAGCACCTGAATGTCCAACGAGACACCCATTTTAGTTTGTTAATACTATAATTAGGCTTCTCCTATAAGGATAGGAGATTCGGGGTCCTGTGACTAACCCAATAAGGGTGTACATTAGGCTATAAAATTATTTCCAAGAGTAAGAATTTCCAGCCTTTATAAACTGTTGTTCAGTATTCTTTGACCTACAGCACCTGAATGTCCAACGAGACACCCATTTTAGTTTGTTAATACTATAATTAGGCTTCTCCTATAAGGATAGGAGATTCGGGGTCCTGTGACTAACCCAATAAGGGTGTACATTAGGCTATAAAATTATTTCCAAGAGTAAGAATTTCCAGCCTTTATAAACTGTTGTTCAGTATTCTTTGACCTACAGCACCTGAATGTCCAACGAGACACCCATTTTAGTTTGTTAATACTATAATTAGGCTTCTCCTATAAGGATAGGAGATTCGGGGTCCTGTGACTAACCCAATAAGGGTGTACATTAGGCTATAAAATTATTTCCAAGAGTAAGAATTTCCAGCCTTTATAAACTGTTGTTCAGTATTCTTTGACCTACAGCACCTGAATGTCCAACGAGACACCCATTTTAGTTTGTTAATACTATAATTAGGCTTCTCCTATAAGGATAGGAGATTCGGGGTCCTGTGACTAACCCAATAAGGGTGTACATTAGGCTATAAAATTATTTCCAAGAGTAAGAATTTCCAGCCTTTATAAACTGTTGTTCAGTATTCTTTGACCTACAGCACCTGAATGTCCAACGAGACACCCATTTTAGTTTGTTAATACTATAATTAGGCTTCTCCTATAAGGATAGGAGATTCGGGGTCCTGTGACTAACCCAATAAGGGTGTACATTAGGCTATAAAATTATTTCCAAGAGTAAGAATTTCCAGCCTTTATAAACTGTTGTTCAGTATTCTTTGACCTACAGCACCTGAATGTCCAACGAGACACCCATTTTAGTTTGTTAATACTATAATTAGGCTTCTCCTATAAGGATAGGAGATTCGGGGTCCTGTGACTAACCCAATAAGGGTGTACATTAGGCTATAAAATTATTTCCAAGAGTAAGAATTTCCAGCCTTTATAAACTGTTGTTCAGTATTCTTTGACCTACAGCACCTGAATGTCCAACGAGACACCCATTTTAGTTTGTTAATACTATAATTAGGCTTCTCCTATAAGGATAGGAGATTCGGGGTCCTGTGACTAACCCAATAAGGGTGTACATTAGGCTATAAAATTATTTCCAAGAGTAAGAATTTCCAGCCTTTATAAACTGTTGTTCAGTATTCTTTGACCTACAGCACCTGAATGTCCAACGAGACACCCATTTTAGTTTGTTAATACTATAATTAGGCTTCTCCTATAAGGATAGGAGATTCGGGGTCCTGTGACTAACCCAATAAGGGTGTACATTAGGCTATAAAATTATTTCCAAGAGTAAGAATTTCCAGCCTTTATAAACTGTTGTTCAGTATTCTTTGACCTACAGCACCTGAATGTCCAACGAGACACCCATTTTAGTTTGTTAATACTATAATTAGGCTTCTCCTATAAGGATAGGAGATTCGGGGTCCTGTGACTAACCCAATAAGGGTGTACATTAGGCTATAAAATTATTTCCAAGAGTAAGAATTTCCAGCCTTTATAAACTGTTGTTCAGTATTCTTTGACCTACAGCACCTGAATGTCCAACGAGACACCCATTTTAGTTTGTTAATACTATAATTAGGCTTCTCCTATAAGGATAGGAGATTCGGGGTCCTGTGACTAACCCAATAAGGGTGTACATTAGGCTATAAAATTATTTCCAAGAGTAAGAATTTCCAGCCTTTATAAACTGTTGTTCAGTATTCTTTGACCTACAGCACCTGAATGTCCAACGAGACACCCATTTTAGTTTGTTAATACTATAATTAGGCTTCTCCTATAAGGATAGGAGATTCGGGGTCCTGTGACTAACCCAATAAGGGTGTACATTAGGCTATAAAATTATTTCCAAGAGTAAGAATTTCCAGCCTTTATAAACTGTTGTTCAGTATTCTTTGACCTACAGCACCTGAATGTCCAACGAGACACCCATTTTAGTTTGTTAATACTATAATTAGGCTTCTCCTATAAGGATAGGAGATTCGGGGTCCTGTGACTAACCCAATAAGGGTGTACATTAGGCTATAAAATTATTTCCAAGAGTAAGAATTTCCAGCCTTTATAAACTGTTGTTCAGTATTCTTTGACCTACAGCACCTGAATGTCCAACGAGACACCCATTTTAGTTTGTTAATACTATAATTAGGCTTCTCCTATAAGGATAGGAGATTCGGGGTCCTGTGACTAACCCAATAAGGGTGTACATTAGGCTATAAAATTATTTCCAAGAGTAAGAATTTCCAGCCTTTATAAACTGTTGTTCAGTATTCTTTGACCTACAGCACCTGAATGTCCAACGAGACACCCATTTTAGTTTGTTAATACTATAATTAGGCTTCTCCTATAAGGATAGGAGATTCGGGGTCCTGTGACTAACCCAATAAGGGTGTACATTAGGCTATAAAATTATTTCCAAGAGTAAGAATTTCCAGCCTTTATAAACTGTTGTTCAGTATTCTTTGACCTACAGCACCTGAATGTCCAACGAGACACCCATTTTAGTTTGTTAATACTATAATTAGGCTTCTCCTATAAGGATAGGAGATTCGGGGTCCTGTGACTAACCCAATAAGGGTGTACATTAGGCTATAAAATTATTTCCAAGAGTAAGAATTTCCAGCCTTTATAAACTGTTGTTCAGTATTCTTTGACCTACAGCACCTGAATGTCCAACGAGACACCCATTTTAGTTTGTTAATACTATAATTAGGCTTCTCCTATAAGGATAGGAGATTCGGGGTCCTGTGACTAACCCAATAAGGGTGTACATTAGGCTATAAAATTATTTCCAAGAGTAAGAATTTCCAGCCTTTATAAACTGTTGTTCAGTATTCTTTGACCTACAGCACCTGAATGTCCAACGAGACACCCATTTTAGTTTGTTAATACTATAATTAGGCTTCTCCTATAAGGATAGGAGATTCGGGGTCCTGTGACTAACCCAATAAGGGTGTACATTAGGCTATAAAATTATTTCCAAGAGTAAGAATTTCCAGCCTTTATAAACTGTTGTTCAGTATTCTTTGACCTACAGCACCTGAATGTCCAACGAGACACCCATTTTAGTTTGTTAATACTATAATTAGGCTTCTCCTATAAGGATAGGAGATTCGGGGTCCTGTGACTAACCCAATAAGGGTGTACATTAGGCTATAAAATTATTTCCAAGAGTAAGAATTTCCAGCCTTTATAAACTGTTGTTCAGTATTCTTTGACCTACAGCACCTGAATGTCCAACGAGACACCCATTTTAGTTTGTTAATACTATAATTAGGCTTCTCCTATAAGGATAGGAGATTCGGGGTCCTGTGACTAACCCAATAAGGGTGTACATTAGGCTATAAAATTATTTCCAAGAGTAAGAATTTCCAGCCTTTATAAACTGTTGTTCAGTATTCTTTGACCTACAGCACCTGAATGTCCAACGAGACACCCATTTTAGTTTGTTAATACTATAATTAGGCTTCTCCTATAAGGATAGGAGATTCGGGGTCCTGTGACTAACCCAATAAGGGTGTACATTAGGCTATAAAATTATTTCCAAGAGTAAGAATTTCCAGCCTTTATAAACTGTTGTTCAGTATTCTTTGACCTACAGCACCTGAATGTCCAACGAGACACCCATTTTAGTTTGTTAATACTATAATTAGGCTTCTCCTATAAGGATAGGAGATTCGGGGTCCTGTGACTAACCCAATAAGGGTGTACATTAGGCTATAAAATTATTTCCAAGAGTAAGAATTTCCAGCCTTTATAAACTGTTGTTCAGTATTCTTTGACCTACAGCACCTGAATGTCCAACGAGACACCCATTTTAGTTTGTTAATACTATAATTAGGCTTCTCCTATAAGGATAGGAGATTCGGGGTCCTGTGACTAACCCAATAAGGGTGTACATTAGGCTATAAAATTATTTCCAAGAGTAAGAATTTCCAGCCTTTATAAACTGTTGTTCAGTATTCTTTGACCTACAGCACCTGAATGTCCAACGAGACACCCATTTTAGTTTGTTAATACTATAATTAGGCTTCTCCTATAAGGATAGGAGATTCGGGGTCCTGTGACTAACCCAATAAGGGTGTACATTAGGCTATAAAATTATTTCCAAGAGTAAGAATTTCCAGCCTTTATAAACTGTTGTTCAGTATTCTTTGACCTACAGCACCTGAATGTCCAACGAGACACCCATTTTAGTTTGTTAATACTATAATTAGGCTTCTCCTATAAGGATAGGAGATTCGGGGTCCTGTGACTAACCCAATAAGGGTGTACATTAGGCTATAAAATTATTTCCAAGAGTAAGAATTTCCAGCCTTTATAAACTGTTGTTCAGTATTCTTTGACCTACAGCACCTGAATGTCCAACGAGACACCCATTTTAGTTTGTTAATACTATAATTAGGCTTCTCCTATAAGGATAGGAGATTCGGGGTCCTGTGACTAACCCAATAAGGGTGTACATTAGGCTATAAAATTATTTCCAAGAGTAAGAATTTCCAGCCTTTATAAACTGTTGTTCAGTATTCTTTGACCTACAGCACCTGAATGTCCAACGAGACACCCATTTTAGTTTGTTAATACTATAATTAGGCTTCTCCTATAAGGATAGGAGATTCGGGGTCCTGTGACTAACCCAATAAGGGTGTACATTAGGCTATAAAATTATTTCCAAGAGTAAGAATTTCCAGCCTTTATAAACTGTTGTTCAGTATTCTTTGACCTACAGCACCTGAATGTCCAACGAGACACCCATTTTAGTTTGTTAATACTATAATTAGGCTTCTCCTATAAGGATAGGAGATTCGGGGTCCTGTGACTAACCCAATAAGGGTGTACATTAGGCTATAAAATTATTTCCAAGAGTAAGAATTTCCAGCCTTTATAAACTGTTGTTCAGTATTCTTTGACCTACAGCACCTGAATGTCCAACGAGACACCCATTTTAGTTTGTTAATACTATAATTAGGCTTCTCCTATAAGGATAGGAGATTCGGGGTCCTGTGACTAACCCAATAAGGGTGTACATTAGGCTATAAAATTATTTCCAAGAGTAAGAATTTCCAGCCTTTATAAACTGTTGTTCAGTATTCTTTGACCTACAGCACCTGAATGTCCAACGAGACACCCATTTTAGTTTGTTAATACTATAATTAGGCTTCTCCTATAAGGATAGGAGATTCGGGGTCCTGTGACTAACCCAATAAGGGTGTACATTAGGCTATAAAATTATTTCCAAGAGTAAGAATTTCCAGCCTTTATAAACTGTTGTTCAGTATTCTTTGACCTACAGCACCTGAATGTCCAACGAGACACCCATTTTAGTTTGTTAATACTATAATTAGGCTTCTCCTATAAGGATAGGAGATTCGGGGTCCTGTGACTAACCCAATAAGGGTGTACATTAGGCTATAAAATTATTTCCAAGAGTAAGAATTTCCAGCCTTTATAAACTGTTGTTCAGTATTCTTTGACCTACAGCACCTGAATGTCCAACGAGACACCCATTTTAGTTTGTTAATACTATAATTAGGCTTCTCCTATAAGGATAGGAGATTCGGGGTCCTGTGACTAACCCAATAAGGGTGTACATTAGGCTATAAAATTATTTCCAAGAGTAAGAATTTCCAGCCTTTATAAACTGTTGTTCAGTATTCTTTGACCTACAGCACCTGAATGTCCAACGAGACACCCATTTTAGTTTGTTAATACTATAATTAGGCTTCTCCTATAAGGATAGGAGATTCGGGGTCCTGTGACTAACCCAATAAGGGTGTACATTAGGCTATAAAATTATTTCCAAGAGTAAGAATTTCCAGCCTTTATAAACTGTTGTTCAGTATTCTTTGACCTACAGCACCTGAATGTCCAACGAGACACCCATTTTAGTTTGTTAATACTATAATTAGGCTTCTCCTATAAGGATAGGAGATTCGGGGTCCTGTGACTAACCCAATAAGGGTGTACATTAGGCTATAAAATTATTTCCAAGAGTAAGAATTTCCAGCCTTTATAAACTGTTGTTCAGTATTCTTTGACCTACAGCACCTGAATGTCCAACGAGACACCCATTTTAGTTTGTTAATACTATAATTAGGCTTCTCCTATAAGGATAGGAGATTCGGGGTCCTGTGACTAACCCAATAAGGGTGTACATTAGGCTATAAAATTATTTCCAAGAGTAAGAATTTCCAGCCTTTATAAACTGTTGTTCAGTATTCTTTGACCTACAGCACCTGAATGTCCAACGAGACACCCATTTTAGTTTGTTAATACTATAATTAGGCTTCTCCTATAAGGATAGGAGATTCGGGGTCCTGTGACTAACCCAATAAGGGTGTACATTAGGCTATAAAATTATTTCCAAGAGTAAGAATTTCCAGCCTTTATAAACTGTTGTTCAGTATTCTTTGACCTACAGCACCTGAATGTCCAACGAGACACCCATTTTAGTTTGTTAATACTATAATTAGGCTTCTCCTATAAGGATAGGAGATTCGGGGTCCTGTGACTAACCCAATAAGGGTGTACATTAGGCTATAAAATTATTTCCAAGAGTAAGAATTTCCAGCCTTTATAAACTGTTGTTCAGTATTCTTTGACCTACAGCACCTGAATGTCCAACGAGACACCCATTTTAGTTTGTTAATACTATAATTAGGCTTCTCCTATAAGGATAGGAGATTCGGGGTCCTGTGACTAACCCAATAAGGGTGTACATTAGGCTATAAAATTATTTCCAAGAGTAAGAATTTCCAGCCTTTATAAACTGTTGTTCAGTATTCTTTGACCTACAGCACCTGAATGTCCAACGAGACACCCATTTTAGTTTGTTAATACTATAATTAGGCTTCTCCTATAAGGATAGGAGATTCGGGGTCCTGTGACTAACCCAATAAGGGTGTACATTAGGCTATAAAATTATTTCCAAGAGTAAGAATTTCCAGCCTTTATAAACTGTTGTTCAGTATTCTTTGACCTACAGCACCTGAATGTCCAACGAGACACCCATTTTAGTTTGTTAATACTATAATTAGGCTTCTCCTATAAGGATAGGAGATTCGGGGTCCTGTGACTAACCCAATAAGGGTGTACATTAGGCTATAAAATTATTTCCAAGAGTAAGAATTTCCAGCCTTTATAAACTGTTGTTCAGTATTCTTTGACCTACAGCACCTGAATGTCCAACGAGACACCCATTTTAGTTTGTTAATACTATAATTAGGCTTCTCCTATAAGGATAGGAGATTCGGGGTCCTGTGACTAACCCAATAAGGGTGTACATTAGGCTATAAAATTATTTCCAAGAGTAAGAATTTCCAGCCTTTATAAACTGTTGTTCAGTATTCTTTGACCTACAGCACCTGAATGTCCAACGAGACACCCATTTTAGTTTGTTAATACTATAATTAGGCTTCTCCTATAAGGATAGGAGATTCGGGGTCCTGTGACTAACCCAATAAGGGTGTACATTAGGCTATAAAATTATTTCCAAGAGTAAGAATTTCCAGCCTTTATAAACTGTTGTTCAGTATTCTTTGACCTACAGCACCTGAATGTCCAACGAGACACCCATTTTAGTTTGTTAATACTATAATTAGGCTTCTCCTATAAGGATAGGAGATTCGGGGTCCTGTGACTAACCCAATAAGGGTGTACATTAGGCTATAAAATTATTTCCAAGAGTAAGAATTTCCAGCCTTTATAAACTGTTGTTCAGTATTCTTTGACCTACAGCACCTGAATGTCCAACGAGACACCCATTTTAGTTTGTTAATACTATAATTAGGCTTCTCCTATAAGGATAGGAGATTCGGGGTCCTGTGACTAACCCAATAAGGGTGTACATTAGGCTATAAAATTATTTCCAAGAGTAAGAATTTCCAGCCTTTATAAACTGTTGTTCAGTATTCTTTGACCTACAGCACCTGAATGTCCAACGAGACACCCATTTTAGTTTGTTAATACTATAATTAGGCTTCTCCTATAAGGATAGGAGATTCGGGGTCCTGTGACTAACCCAATAAGGGTGTACATTAGGCTATAAAATTATTTCCAAGAGTAAGAATTTCCAGCCTTTATAAACTGTTGTTCAGTATTCTTTGACCTACAGCACCTGAATGTCCAACGAGACACCCATTTTAGTTTGTTAATACTATAATTAGGCTTCTCCTATAAGGATAGGAGATTCGGGGTCCTGTGACTAACCCAATAAGGGTGTACATTAGGCTATAAAATTATTTCCAAGAGTAAGAATTTCCAGCCTTTATAAACTGTTGTTCAGTATTCTTTGACCTACAGCACCTGAATGTCCAACGAGACACCCATTTTAGTTTGTTAATACTATAATTAGGCTTCTCCTATAAGGATAGGAGATTCGGGGTCCTGTGACTAACCCAATAAGGGTGTACATTAGGCTATAAAATTATTTCCAAGAGTAAGAATTTCCAGCCTTTATAAACTGTTGTTCAGTATTCTTTGACCTACAGCACCTGAATGTCCAACGAGACACCCATTTTAGTTTGTTAATACTATAATTAGGCTTCTCCTATAAGGATAGGAGATTCGGGGTCCTGTGACTAACCCAATAAGGGTGTACATTAGGCTATAAAATTATTTCCAAGAGTAAGAATTTCCAGCCTTTATAAACTGTTGTTCAGTATTCTTTGACCTACAGCACCTGAATGTCCAACGAGACACCCATTTTAGTTTGTTAATACTATAATTAGGCTTCTCCTATAAGGATAGGAGATTCGGGGTCCTGTGACTAACCCAATAAGGGTGTACATTAGGCTATAAAATTATTTCCAAGAGTAAGAATTTCCAGCCTTTATAAACTGTTGTTCAGTATTCTTTGACCTACAGCACCTGAATGTCCAACGAGACACCCATTTTAGTTTGTTAATACTATAATTAGGCTTCTCCTATAAGGATAGGAGATTCGGGGTCCTGTGACTAACCCAATAAGGGTGTACATTAGGCTATAAAATTATTTCCAAGAGTAAGAATTTCCAGCCTTTATAAACTGTTGTTCAGTATTCTTTGACCTACAGCACCTGAATGTCCAACGAGACACCCATTTTAGTTTGTTAATACTATAATTAGGCTTCTCCTATAAGGATAGGAGATTCGGGGTCCTGTGACTAACCCAATAAGGGTGTACATTAGGCTATAAAATTATTTCCAAGAGTAAGAATTTCCAGCCTTTATAAACTGTTGTTCAGTATTCTTTGACCTACAGCACCTGAATGTCCAACGAGACACCCATTTTAGTTTGTTAATACTATAATTAGGCTTCTCCTATAAGGATAGGAGATTCGGGGTCCTGTGACTAACCCAATAAGGGTGTACATTAGGCTATAAAATTATTTCCAAGAGTAAGAATTTCCAGCCTTTATAAACTGTTGTTCAGTATTCTTTGACCTACAGCACCTGAATGTCCAACGAGACACCCATTTTAGTTTGTTAATACTATAATTAGGCTTCTCCTATAAGGATAGGAGATTCGGGGTCCTGTGACTAACCCAATAAGGGTGTACATTAGGCTATAAAATTATTTCCAAGAGTAAGAATTTCCAGCCTTTATAAACTGTTGTTCAGTATTCTTTGACCTACAGCACCTGAATGTCCAACGAGACACCCATTTTAGTTTGTTAATACTATAATTAGGCTTCTCCTATAAGGATAGGAGATTCGGGGTCCTGTGACTAACCCAATAAGGGTGTACATTAGGCTATAAAATTATTTCCAAGAGTAAGAATTTCCAGCCTTTATAAACTGTTGTTCAGTATTCTTTGACCTACAGCACCTGAATGTCCAACGAGACACCCATTTTAGTTTGTTAATACTATAATTAGGCTTCTCCTATAAGGATAGGAGATTCGGGGTCCTGTGACTAACCCAATAAGGGTGTACATTAGGCTATAAAATTATTTCCAAGAGTAAGAATTTCCAGCCTTTATAAACTGTTGTTCAGTATTCTTTGACCTACAGCACCTGAATGTCCAACGAGACACCCATTTTAGTTTGTTAATACTATAATTAGGCTTCTCCTATAAGGATAGGAGATTCGGGGTCCTGTGACTAACCCAATAAGGGTGTACATTAGGCTATAAAATTATTTCCAAGAGTAAGAATTTCCAGCCTTTATAAACTGTTGTTCAGTATTCTTTGACCTACAGCACCTGAATGTCCAACGAGACACCCATTTTAGTTTGTTAATACTATAATTAGGCTTCTCCTATAAGGATAGGAGATTCGGGGTCCTGTGACTAACCCAATAAGGGTGTACATTAGGCTATAAAATTATTTCCAAGAGTAAGAATTTCCAGCCTTTATAAACTGTTGTTCAGTATTCTTTGACCTACAGCACCTGAATGTCCAACGAGACACCCATTTTAGTTTGTTAATACTATAATTAGGCTTCTCCTATAAGGATAGGAGATTCGGGGTCCTGTGACTAACCCAATAAGGGTGTACATTAGGCTATAAAATTATTTCCAAGAGTAAGAATTTCCAGCCTTTATAAACTGTTGTTCAGTATTCTTTGACCTACAGCACCTGAATGTCCAACGAGACACCCATTTTAGTTTGTTAATACTATAATTAGGCTTCTCCTATAAGGATAGGAGATTCGGGGTCCTGTGACTAACCCAATAAGGGTGTACATTAGGCTATAAAATTATTTCCAAGAGTAAGAATTTCCAGCCTTTATAAACTGTTGTTCAGTATTCTTTGACCTACAGCACCTGAATGTCCAACGAGACACCCATTTTAGTTTGTTAATACTATAATTAGGCTTCTCCTATAAGGATAGGAGATTCGGGGTCCTGTGACTAACCCAATAAGGGTGTACATTAGGCTATAAAATTATTTCCAAGAGTAAGAATTTCCAGCCTTTATAAACTGTTGTTCAGTATTCTTTGACCTACAGCACCTGAATGTCCAACGAGACACCCATTTTAGTTTGTTAATACTATAATTAGGCTTCTCCTATAAGGATAGGAGATTCGGGGTCCTGTGACTAACCCAATAAGGGTGTACATTAGGCTATAAAATTATTTCCAAGAGTAAGAATTTCCAGCCTTTATAAACTGTTGTTCAGTATTCTTTGACCTACAGCACCTGAATGTCCAACGAGACACCCATTTTAGTTTGTTAATACTATAATTAGGCTTCTCCTATAAGGATAGGAGATTCGGGGTCCTGTGACTAACCCAATAAGGGTGTACATTAGGCTATAAAATTATTTCCAAGAGTAAGAATTTCCAGCCTTTATAAACTGTTGTTCAGTATTCTTTGACCTACAGCACCTGAATGTCCAACGAGACACCCATTTTAGTTTGTTAATACTATAATTAGGCTTCTCCTATAAGGATAGGAGATTCGGGGTCCTGTGACTAACCCAATAAGGGTGTACATTAGGCTATAAAATTATTTCCAAGAGTAAGAATTTCCAGCCTTTATAAACTGTTGTTCAGTATTCTTTGACCTACAGCACCTGAATGTCCAACGAGACACCCATTTTAGTTTGTTAATACTATAATTAGGCTTCTCCTATAAGGATAGGAGATTCGGGGTCCTGTGACTAACCCAATAAGGGTGTACATTAGGCTATAAAATTATTTCCAAGAGTAAGAATTTCCAGCCTTTATAAACTGTTGTTCAGTATTCTTTGACCTACAGCACCTGAATGTCCAACGAGACACCCATTTTAGTTTGTTAATACTATAATTAGGCTTCTCCTATAAGGATAGGAGATTCGGGGTCCTGTGACTAACCCAATAAGGGTGTACATTAGGCTATAAAATTATTTCCAAGAGTAAGAATTTCCAGCCTTTATAAACTGTTGTTCAGTATTCTTTGACCTACAGCACCTGAATGTCCAACGAGACACCCATTTTAGTTTGTTAATACTATAATTAGGCTTCTCCTATAAGGATAGGAGATTCGGGGTCCTGTGACTAACCCAATAAGGGTGTACATTAGGCTATAAAATTATTTCCAAGAGTAAGAATTTCCAGCCTTTATAAACTGTTGTTCAGTATTCTTTGACCTACAGCACCTGAATGTCCAACGAGACACCCATTTTAGTTTGTTAATACTATAATTAGGCTTCTCCTATAAGGATAGGAGATTCGGGGTCCTGTGACTAACCCAATAAGGGTGTACATTAGGCTATAAAATTATTTCCAAGAGTAAGAATTTCCAGCCTTTATAAACTGTTGTTCAGTATTCTTTGACCTACAGCACCTGAATGTCCAACGAGACACCCATTTTAGTTTGTTAATACTATAATTAGGCTTCTCCTATAAGGATAGGAGATTCGGGGTCCTGTGACTAACCCAATAAGGGTGTACATTAGGCTATAAAATTATTTCCAAGAGTAAGAATTTCCAGCCTTTATAAACTGTTGTTCAGTATTCTTTGACCTACAGCACCTGAATGTCCAACGAGACACCCATTTTAGTTTGTTAATACTATAATTAGGCTTCTCCTATAAGGATAGGAGATTCGGGGTCCTGTGACTAACCCAATAAGGGTGTACATTAGGCTATAAAATTATTTCCAAGAGTAAGAATTTCCAGCCTTTATAAACTGTTGTTCAGTATTCTTTGACCTACAGCACCTGAATGTCCAACGAGACACCCATTTTAGTTTGTTAATACTATAATTAGGCTTCTCCTATAAGGATAGGAGATTCGGGGTCCTGTGACTAACCCAATAAGGGTGTACATTAGGCTATAAAATTATTTCCAAGAGTAAGAATTTCCAGCCTTTATAAACTGTTGTTCAGTATTCTTTGACCTACAGCACCTGAATGTCCAACGAGACACCCATTTTAGTTTGTTAATACTATAATTAGGCTTCTCCTATAAGGATAGGAGATTCGGGGTCCTGTGACTAACCCAATAAGGGTGTACATTAGGCTATAAAATTATTTCCAAGAGTAAGAATTTCCAGCCTTTATAAACTGTTGTTCAGTATTCTTTGACCTACAGCACCTGAATGTCCAACGAGACACCCATTTTAGTTTGTTAATACTATAATTAGGCTTCTCCTATAAGGATAGGAGATTCGGGGTCCTGTGACTAACCCAATAAGGGTGTACATTAGGCTATAAAATTATTTCCAAGAGTAAGAATTTCCAGCCTTTATAAACTGTTGTTCAGTATTCTTTGACCTACAGCACCTGAATGTCCAACGAGACACCCATTTTAGTTTGTTAATACTATAATTAGGCTTCTCCTATAAGGATAGGAGATTCGGGGTCCTGTGACTAACCCAATAAGGGTGTACATTAGGCTATAAAATTATTTCCAAGAGTAAGAATTTCCAGCCTTTATAAACTGTTGTTCAGTATTCTTTGACCTACAGCACCTGAATGTCCAACGAGACACCCATTTTAGTTTGTTAATACTATAATTAGGCTTCTCCTATAAGGATAGGAGATTCGGGGTCCTGTGACTAACCCAATAAGGGTGTACATTAGGCTATAAAATTATTTCCAAGAGTAAGAATTTCCAGCCTTTATAAACTGTTGTTCAGTATTCTTTGACCTACAGCACCTGAATGTCCAACGAGACACCCATTTTAGTTTGTTAATACTATAATTAGGCTTCTCCTATAAGGATAGGAGATTCGGGGTCCTGTGACTAACCCAATAAGGGTGTACATTAGGCTATAAAATTATTTCCAAGAGTAAGAATTTCCAGCCTTTATAAACTGTTGTTCAGTATTCTTTGACCTACAGCACCTGAATGTCCAACGAGACACCCATTTTAGTTTGTTAATACTATAATTAGGCTTCTCCTATAAGGATAGGAGATTCGGGGTCCTGTGACTAACCCAATAAGGGTGTACATTAGGCTATAAAATTATTTCCAAGAGTAAGAATTTCCAGCCTTTATAAACTGTTGTTCAGTATTCTTTGACCTACAGCACCTGAATGTCCAACGAGACACCCATTTTAGTTTGTTAATACTATAATTAGGCTTCTCCTATAAGGATAGGAGATTCGGGGTCCTGTGACTAACCCAATAAGGGTGTACATTAGGCTATAAAATTATTTCCAAGAGTAAGAATTTCCAGCCTTTATAAACTGTTGTTCAGTATTCTTTGACCTACAGCACCTGAATGTCCAACGAGACACCCATTTTAGTTTGTTAATACTATAATTAGGCTTCTCCTATAAGGATAGGAGATTCGGGGTCCTGTGACTAACCCAATAAGGGTGTACATTAGGCTATAAAATTATTTCCAAGAGTAAGAATTTCCAGCCTTTATAAACTGTTGTTCAGTATTCTTTGACCTACAGCACCTGAATGTCCAACGAGACACCCATTTTAGTTTGTTAATACTATAATTAGGCTTCTCCTATAAGGATAGGAGATTCGGGGTCCTGTGACTAACCCAATAAGGGTGTACATTAGGCTATAAAATTATTTCCAAGAGTAAGAATTTCCAGCCTTTATAAACTGTTGTTCAGTATTCTTTGACCTACAGCACCTGAATGTCCAACGAGACACCCATTTTAGTTTGTTAATACTATAATTAGGCTTCTCCTATAAGGATAGGAGATTCGGGGTCCTGTGACTAACCCAATAAGGGTGTACATTAGGCTATAAAATTATTTCCAAGAGTAAGAATTTCCAGCCTTTATAAACTGTTGTTCAGTATTCTTTGACCTACAGCACCTGAATGTCCAACGAGACACCCATTTTAGTTTGTTAATACTATAATTAGGCTTCTCCTATAAGGATAGGAGATTCGGGGTCCTGTGACTAACCCAATAAGGGTGTACATTAGGCTATAAAATTATTTCCAAGAGTAAGAATTTCCAGCCTTTATAAACTGTTGTTCAGTATTCTTTGACCTACAGCACCTGAATGTCCAACGAGACACCCATTTTAGTTTGTTAATACTATAATTAGGCTTCTCCTATAAGGATAGGAGATTCGGGGTCCTGTGACTAACCCAATAAGGGTGTACATTAGGCTATAAAATTATTTCCAAGAGTAAGAATTTCCAGCCTTTATAAACTGTTGTTCAGTATTCTTTGACCTACAGCACCTGAATGTCCAACGAGACACCCATTTTAGTTTGTTAATACTATAATTAGGCTTCTCCTATAAGGATAGGAGATTCGGGGTCCTGTGACTAACCCAATAAGGGTGTACATTAGGCTATAAAATTATTTCCAAGAGTAAGAATTTCCAGCCTTTATAAACTGTTGTTCAGTATTCTTTGACCTACAGCACCTGAATGTCCAACGAGACACCCATTTTAGTTTGTTAATACTATAATTAGGCTTCTCCTATAAGGATAGGAGATTCGGGGTCCTGTGACTAACCCAATAAGGGTGTACATTAGGCTATAAAATTATTTCCAAGAGTAAGAATTTCCAGCCTTTATAAACTGTTGTTCAGTATTCTTTGACCTACAGCACCTGAATGTCCAACGAGACACCCATTTTAGTTTGTTAATACTATAATTAGGCTTCTCCTATAAGGATAGGAGATTCGGGGTCCTGTGACTAACCCAATAAGGGTGTACATTAGGCTATAAAATTATTTCCAAGAGTAAGAATTTCCAGCCTTTATAAACTGTTGTTCAGTATTCTTTGACCTACAGCACCTGAATGTCCAACGAGACACCCATTTTAGTTTGTTAATACTATAATTAGGCTTCTCCTATAAGGATAGGAGATTCGGGGTCCTGTGACTAACCCAATAAGGGTGTACATTAGGCTATAAAATTATTTCCAAGAGTAAGAATTTCCAGCCTTTATAAACTGTTGTTCAGTATTCTTTGACCTACAGCACCTGAATGTCCAACGAGACACCCATTTTAGTTTGTTAATACTATAATTAGGCTTCTCCTATAAGGATAGGAGATTCGGGGTCCTGTGACTAACCCAATAAGGGTGTACATTAGGCTATAAAATTATTTCCAAGAGTAAGAATTTCCAGCCTTTATAAACTGTTGTTCAGTATTCTTTGACCTACAGCACCTGAATGTCCAACGAGACACCCATTTTAGTTTGTTAATACTATAATTAGGCTTCTCCTATAAGGATAGGAGATTCGGGGTCCTGTGACTAACCCAATAAGGGTGTACATTAGGCTATAAAATTATTTCCAAGAGTAAGAATTTCCAGCCTTTATAAACTGTTGTTCAGTATTCTTTGACCTACAGCACCTGAATGTCCAACGAGACACCCATTTTAGTTTGTTAATACTATAATTAGGCTTCTCCTATAAGGATAGGAGATTCGGGGTCCTGTGACTAACCCAATAAGGGTGTACATTAGGCTATAAAATTATTTCCAAGAGTAAGAATTTCCAGCCTTTATAAACTGTTGTTCAGTATTCTTTGACCTACAGCACCTGAATGTCCAACGAGACACCCATTTTAGTTTGTTAATACTATAATTAGGCTTCTCCTATAAGGATAGGAGATTCGGGGTCCTGTGACTAACCCAATAAGGGTGTACATTAGGCTATAAAATTATTTCCAAGAGTAAGAATTTCCAGCCTTTATAAACTGTTGTTCAGTATTCTTTGACCTACAGCACCTGAATGTCCAACGAGACACCCATTTTAGTTTGTTAATACTATAATTAGGCTTCTCCTATAAGGATAGGAGATTCGGGGTCCTGTGACTAACCCAATAAGGGTGTACATTAGGCTATAAAATTATTTCCAAGAGTAAGAATTTCCAGCCTTTATAAACTGTTGTTCAGTATTCTTTGACCTACAGCACCTGAATGTCCAACGAGACACCCATTTTAGTTTGTTAATACTATAATTAGGCTTCTCCTATAAGGATAGGAGATTCGGGGTCCTGTGACTAACCCAATAAGGGTGTACATTAGGCTATAAAATTATTTCCAAGAGTAAGAATTTCCAGCCTTTATAAACTGTTGTTCAGTATTCTTTGACCTACAGCACCTGAATGTCCAACGAGACACCCATTTTAGTTTGTTAATACTATAATTAGGCTTCTCCTATAAGGATAGGAGATTCGGGGTCCTGTGACTAACCCAATAAGGGTGTACATTAGGCTATAAAATTATTTCCAAGAGTAAGAATTTCCAGCCTTTATAAACTGTTGTTCAGTATTCTTTGACCTACAGCACCTGAATGTCCAACGAGACACCCATTTTAGTTTGTTAATACTATAATTAGGCTTCTCCTATAAGGATAGGAGATTCGGGGTCCTGTGACTAACCCAATAAGGGTGTACATTAGGCTATAAAATTATTTCCAAGAGTAAGAATTTCCAGCCTTTATAAACTGTTGTTCAGTATTCTTTGACCTACAGCACCTGAATGTCCAACGAGACACCCATTTTAGTTTGTTAATACTATAATTAGGCTTCTCCTATAAGGATAGGAGATTCGGGGTCCTGTGACTAACCCAATAAGGGTGTACATTAGGCTATAAAATTATTTCCAAGAGTAAGAATTTCCAGCCTTTATAAACTGTTGTTCAGTATTCTTTGACCTACAGCACCTGAATGTCCAACGAGACACCCATTTTAGTTTGTTAATACTATAATTAGGCTTCTCCTATAAGGATAGGAGATTCGGGGTCCTGTGACTAACCCAATAAGGGTGTACATTAGGCTATAAAATTATTTCCAAGAGTAAGAATTTCCAGCCTTTATAAACTGTTGTTCAGTATTCTTTGACCTACAGCACCTGAATGTCCAACGAGACACCCATTTTAGTTTGTTAATACTATAATTAGGCTTCTCCTATAAGGATAGGAGATTCGGGGTCCTGTGACTAACCCAATAAGGGTGTACATTAGGCTATAAAATTATTTCCAAGAGTAAGAATTTCCAGCCTTTATAAACTGTTGTTCAGTATTCTTTGACCTACAGCACCTGAATGTCCAACGAGACACCCATTTTAGTTTGTTAATACTATAATTAGGCTTCTCCTATAAGGATAGGAGATTCGGGGTCCTGTGACTAACCCAATAAGGGTGTACATTAGGCTATAAAATTATTTCCAAGAGTAAGAATTTCCAGCCTTTATAAACTGTTGTTCAGTATTCTTTGACCTACAGCACCTGAATGTCCAACGAGACACCCATTTTAGTTTGTTAATACTATAATTAGGCTTCTCCTATAAGGATAGGAGATTCGGGGTCCTGTGACTAACCCAATAAGGGTGTACATTAGGCTATAAAATTATTTCCAAGAGTAAGAATTTCCAGCCTTTATAAACTGTTGTTCAGTATTCTTTGACCTACAGCACCTGAATGTCCAACGAGACACCCATTTTAGTTTGTTAATACTATAATTAGGCTTCTCCTATAAGGATAGGAGATTCGGGGTCCTGTGACTAACCCAATAAGGGTGTACATTAGGCTATAAAATTATTTCCAAGAGTAAGAATTTCCAGCCTTTATAAACTGTTGTTCAGTATTCTTTGACCTACAGCACCTGAATGTCCAACGAGACACCCATTTTAGTTTGTTAATACTATAATTAGGCTTCTCCTATAAGGATAGGAGATTCGGGGTCCTGTGACTAACCCAATAAGGGTGTACATTAGGCTATAAAATTATTTCCAAGAGTAAGAATTTCCAGCCTTTATAAACTGTTGTTCAGTATTCTTTGACCTACAGCACCTGAATGTCCAACGAGACACCCATTTTAGTTTGTTAATACTATAATTAGGCTTCTCCTATAAGGATAGGAGATTCGGGGTCCTGTGACTAACCCAATAAGGGTGTACATTAGGCTATAAAATTATTTCCAAGAGTAAGAATTTCCAGCCTTTATAAACTGTTGTTCAGTATTCTTTGACCTACAGCACCTGAATGTCCAACGAGACACCCATTTTAGTTTGTTAATACTATAATTAGGCTTCTCCTATAAGGATAGGAGATTCGGGGTCCTGTGACTAACCCAATAAGGGTGTACATTAGGCTATAAAATTATTTCCAAGAGTAAGAATTTCCAGCCTTTATAAACTGTTGTTCAGTATTCTTTGACCTACAGCACCTGAATGTCCAACGAGACACCCATTTTAGTTTGTTAATACTATAATTAGGCTTCTCCTATAAGGATAGGAGATTCGGGGTCCTGTGACTAACCCAATAAGGGTGTACATTAGGCTATAAAATTATTTCCAAGAGTAAGAATTTCCAGCCTTTATAAACTGTTGTTCAGTATTCTTTGACCTACAGCACCTGAATGTCCAACGAGACACCCATTTTAGTTTGTTAATACTATAATTAGGCTTCTCCTATAAGGATAGGAGATTCGGGGTCCTGTGACTAACCCAATAAGGGTGTACATTAGGCTATAAAATTATTTCCAAGAGTAAGAATTTCCAGCCTTTATAAACTGTTGTTCAGTATTCTTTGACCTACAGCACCTGAATGTCCAACGAGACACCCATTTTAGTTTGTTAATACTATAATTAGGCTTCTCCTATAAGGATAGGAGATTCGGGGTCCTGTGACTAACCCAATAAGGGTGTACATTAGGCTATAAAATTATTTCCAAGAGTAAGAATTTCCAGCCTTTATAAACTGTTGTTCAGTATTCTTTGACCTACAGCACCTGAATGTCCAACGAGACACCCATTTTAGTTTGTTAATACTATAATTAGGCTTCTCCTATAAGGATAGGAGATTCGGGGTCCTGTGACTAACCCAATAAGGGTGTACATTAGGCTATAAAATTATTTCCAAGAGTAAGAATTTCCAGCCTTTATAAACTGTTGTTCAGTATTCTTTGACCTACAGCACCTGAATGTCCAACGAGACACCCATTTTAGTTTGTTAATACTATAATTAGGCTTCTCCTATAAGGATAGGAGATTCGGGGTCCTGTGACTAACCCAATAAGGGTGTACATTAGGCTATAAAATTATTTCCAAGAGTAAGAATTTCCAGCCTTTATAAACTGTTGTTCAGTATTCTTTGACCTACAGCACCTGAATGTCCAACGAGACACCCATTTTAGTTTGTTAATACTATAATTAGGCTTCTCCTATAAGGATAGGAGATTCGGGGTCCTGTGACTAACCCAATAAGGGTGTACATTAGGCTATAAAATTATTTCCAAGAGTAAGAATTTCCAGCCTTTATAAACTGTTGTTCAGTATTCTTTGACCTACAGCACCTGAATGTCCAACGAGACACCCATTTTAGTTTGTTAATACTATAATTAGGCTTCTCCTATAAGGATAGGAGATTCGGGGTCCTGTGACTAACCCAATAAGGGTGTACATTAGGCTATAAAATTATTTCCAAGAGTAAGAATTTCCAGCCTTTATAAACTGTTGTTCAGTATTCTTTGACCTACAGCACCTGAATGTCCAACGAGACACCCATTTTAGTTTGTTAATACTATAATTAGGCTTCTCCTATAAGGATAGGAGATTCGGGGTCCTGTGACTAACCCAATAAGGGTGTACATTAGGCTATAAAATTATTTCCAAGAGTAAGAATTTCCAGCCTTTATAAACTGTTGTTCAGTATTCTTTGACCTACAGCACCTGAATGTCCAACGAGACACCCATTTTAGTTTGTTAATACTATAATTAGGCTTCTCCTATAAGGATAGGAGATTCGGGGTCCTGTGACTAACCCAATAAGGGTGTACATTAGGCTATAAAATTATTTCCAAGAGTAAGAATTTCCAGCCTTTATAAACTGTTGTTCAGTATTCTTTGACCTACAGCACCTGAATGTCCAACGAGACACCCATTTTAGTTTGTTAATACTATAATTAGGCTTCTCCTATAAGGATAGGAGATTCGGGGTCCTGTGACTAACCCAATAAGGGTGTACATTAGGCTATAAAATTATTTCCAAGAGTAAGAATTTCCAGCCTTTATAAACTGTTGTTCAGTATTCTTTGACCTACAGCACCTGAATGTCCAACGAGACACCCATTTTAGTTTGTTAATACTATAATTAGGCTTCTCCTATAAGGATAGGAGATTCGGGGTCCTGTGACTAACCCAATAAGGGTGTACATTAGGCTATAAAATTATTTCCAAGAGTAAGAATTTCCAGCCTTTATAAACTGTTGTTCAGTATTCTTTGACCTACAGCACCTGAATGTCCAACGAGACACCCATTTTAGTTTGTTAATACTATAATTAGGCTTCTCCTATAAGGATAGGAGATTCGGGGTCCTGTGACTAACCCAATAAGGGTGTACATTAGGCTATAAAATTATTTCCAAGAGTAAGAATTTCCAGCCTTTATAAACTGTTGTTCAGTATTCTTTGACCTACAGCACCTGAATGTCCAACGAGACACCCATTTTAGTTTGTTAATACTATAATTAGGCTTCTCCTATAAGGATAGGAGATTCGGGGTCCTGTGACTAACCCAATAAGGGTGTACATTAGGCTATAAAATTATTTCCAAGAGTAAGAATTTCCAGCCTTTATAAACTGTTGTTCAGTATTCTTTGACCTACAGCACCTGAATGTCCAACGAGACACCCATTTTAGTTTGTTAATACTATAATTAGGCTTCTCCTATAAGGATAGGAGATTCGGGGTCCTGTGACTAACCCAATAAGGGTGTACATTAGGCTATAAAATTATTTCCAAGAGTAAGAATTTCCAGCCTTTATAAACTGTTGTTCAGTATTCTTTGACCTACAGCACCTGAATGTCCAACGAGACACCCATTTTAGTTTGTTAATACTATAATTAGGCTTCTCCTATAAGGATAGGAGATTCGGGGTCCTGTGACTAACCCAATAAGGGTGTACATTAGGCTATAAAATTATTTCCAAGAGTAAGAATTTCCAGCCTTTATAAACTGTTGTTCAGTATTCTTTGACCTACAGCACCTGAATGTCCAACGAGACACCCATTTTAGTTTGTTAATACTATAATTAGGCTTCTCCTATAAGGATAGGAGATTCGGGGTCCTGTGACTAACCCAATAAGGGTGTACATTAGGCTATAAAATTATTTCCAAGAGTAAGAATTTCCAGCCTTTATAAACTGTTGTTCAGTATTCTTTGACCTACAGCACCTGAATGTCCAACGAGACACCCATTTTAGTTTGTTAATACTATAATTAGGCTTCTCCTATAAGGATAGGAGATTCGGGGTCCTGTGACTAACCCAATAAGGGTGTACATTAGGCTATAAAATTATTTCCAAGAGTAAGAATTTCCAGCCTTTATAAACTGTTGTTCAGTATTCTTTGACCTACAGCACCTGAATGTCCAACGAGACACCCATTTTAGTTTGTTAATACTATAATTAGGCTTCTCCTATAAGGATAGGAGATTCGGGGTCCTGTGACTAACCCAATAAGGGTGTACATTAGGCTATAAAATTATTTCCAAGAGTAAGAATTTCCAGCCTTTATAAACTGTTGTTCAGTATTCTTTGACCTACAGCACCTGAATGTCCAACGAGACACCCATTTTAGTTTGTTAATACTATAATTAGGCTTCTCCTATAAGGATAGGAGATTCGGGGTCCTGTGACTAACCCAATAAGGGTGTACATTAGGCTATAAAATTATTTCCAAGAGTAAGAATTTCCAGCCTTTATAAACTGTTGTTCAGTATTCTTTGACCTACAGCACCTGAATGTCCAACGAGACACCCATTTTAGTTTGTTAATACTATAATTAGGCTTCTCCTATAAGGATAGGAGATTCGGGGTCCTGTGACTAACCCAATAAGGGTGTACATTAGGCTATAAAATTATTTCCAAGAGTAAGAATTTCCAGCCTTTATAAACTGTTGTTCAGTATTCTTTGACCTACAGCACCTGAATGTCCAACGAGACACCCATTTTAGTTTGTTAATACTATAATTAGGCTTCTCCTATAAGGATAGGAGATTCGGGGTCCTGTGACTAACCCAATAAGGGTGTACATTAGGCTATAAAATTATTTCCAAGAGTAAGAATTTCCAGCCTTTATAAACTGTTGTTCAGTATTCTTTGACCTACAGCACCTGAATGTCCAACGAGACACCCATTTTAGTTTGTTAATACTATAATTAGGCTTCTCCTATAAGGATAGGAGATTCGGGGTCCTGTGACTAACCCAATAAGGGTGTACATTAGGCTATAAAATTATTTCCAAGAGTAAGAATTTCCAGCCTTTATAAACTGTTGTTCAGTATTCTTTGACCTACAGCACCTGAATGTCCAACGAGACACCCATTTTAGTTTGTTAATACTATAATTAGGCTTCTCCTATAAGGATAGGAGATTCGGGGTCCTGTGACTAACCCAATAAGGGTGTACATTAGGCTATAAAATTATTTCCAAGAGTAAGAATTTCCAGCCTTTATAAACTGTTGTTCAGTATTCTTTGACCTACAGCACCTGAATGTCCAACGAGACACCCATTTTAGTTTGTTAATACTATAATTAGGCTTCTCCTATAAGGATAGGAGATTCGGGGTCCTGTGACTAACCCAATAAGGGTGTACATTAGGCTATAAAATTATTTCCAAGAGTAAGAATTTCCAGCCTTTATAAACTGTTGTTCAGTATTCTTTGACCTACAGCACCTGAATGTCCAACGAGACACCCATTTTAGTTTGTTAATACTATAATTAGGCTTCTCCTATAAGGATAGGAGATTCGGGGTCCTGTGACTAACCCAATAAGGGTGTACATTAGGCTATAAAATTATTTCCAAGAGTAAGAATTTCCAGCCTTTATAAACTGTTGTTCAGTATTCTTTGACCTACAGCACCTGAATGTCCAACGAGACACCCATTTTAGTTTGTTAATACTATAATTAGGCTTCTCCTATAAGGATAGGAGATTCGGGGTCCTGTGACTAACCCAATAAGGGTGTACATTAGGCTATAAAATTATTTCCAAGAGTAAGAATTTCCAGCCTTTATAAACTGTTGTTCAGTATTCTTTGACCTACAGCACCTGAATGTCCAACGAGACACCCATTTTAGTTTGTTAATACTATAATTAGGCTTCTCCTATAAGGATAGGAGATTCGGGGTCCTGTGACTAACCCAATAAGGGTGTACATTAGGCTATAAAATTATTTCCAAGAGTAAGAATTTCCAGCCTTTATAAACTGTTGTTCAGTATTCTTTGACCTACAGCACCTGAATGTCCAACGAGACACCCATTTTAGTTTGTTAATACTATAATTAGGCTTCTCCTATAAGGATAGGAGATTCGGGGTCCTGTGACTAACCCAATAAGGGTGTACATTAGGCTATAAAATTATTTCCAAGAGTAAGAATTTCCAGCCTTTATAAACTGTTGTTCAGTATTCTTTGACCTACAGCACCTGAATGTCCAACGAGACACCCATTTTAGTTTGTTAATACTATAATTAGGCTTCTCCTATAAGGATAGGAGATTCGGGGTCCTGTGACTAACCCAATAAGGGTGTACATTAGGCTATAAAATTATTTCCAAGAGTAAGAATTTCCAGCCTTTATAAACTGTTGTTCAGTATTCTTTGACCTACAGCACCTGAATGTCCAACGAGACACCCATTTTAGTTTGTTAATACTATAATTAGGCTTCTCCTATAAGGATAGGAGATTCGGGGTCCTGTGACTAACCCAATAAGGGTGTACATTAGGCTATAAAATTATTTCCAAGAGTAAGAATTTCCAGCCTTTATAAACTGTTGTTCAGTATTCTTTGACCTACAGCACCTGAATGTCCAACGAGACACCCATTTTAGTTTGTTAATACTATAATTAGGCTTCTCCTATAAGGATAGGAGATTCGGGGTCCTGTGACTAACCCAATAAGGGTGTACATTAGGCTATAAAATTATTTCCAAGAGTAAGAATTTCCAGCCTTTATAAACTGTTGTTCAGTATTCTTTGACCTACAGCACCTGAATGTCCAACGAGACACCCATTTTAGTTTGTTAATACTATAATTAGGCTTCTCCTATAAGGATAGGAGATTCGGGGTCCTGTGACTAACCCAATAAGGGTGTACATTAGGCTATAAAATTATTTCCAAGAGTAAGAATTTCCAGCCTTTATAAACTGTTGTTCAGTATTCTTTGACCTACAGCACCTGAATGTCCAACGAGACACCCATTTTAGTTTGTTAATACTATAATTAGGCTTCTCCTATAAGGATAGGAGATTCGGGGTCCTGTGACTAACCCAATAAGGGTGTACATTAGGCTATAAAATTATTTCCAAGAGTAAGAATTTCCAGCCTTTATAAACTGTTGTTCAGTATTCTTTGACCTACAGCACCTGAATGTCCAACGAGACACCCATTTTAGTTTGTTAATACTATAATTAGGCTTCTCCTATAAGGATAGGAGATTCGGGGTCCTGTGACTAACCCAATAAGGGTGTACATTAGGCTATAAAATTATTTCCAAGAGTAAGAATTTCCAGCCTTTATAAACTGTTGTTCAGTATTCTTTGACCTACAGCACCTGAATGTCCAACGAGACACCCATTTTAGTTTGTTAATACTATAATTAGGCTTCTCCTATAAGGATAGGAGATTCGGGGTCCTGTGACTAACCCAATAAGGGTGTACATTAGGCTATAAAATTATTTCCAAGAGTAAGAATTTCCAGCCTTTATAAACTGTTGTTCAGTATTCTTTGACCTACAGCACCTGAATGTCCAACGAGACACCCATTTTAGTTTGTTAATACTATAATTAGGCTTCTCCTATAAGGATAGGAGATTCGGGGTCCTGTGACTAACCCAATAAGGGTGTACATTAGGCTATAAAATTATTTCCAAGAGTAAGAATTTCCAGCCTTTATAAACTGTTGTTCAGTATTCTTTGACCTACAGCACCTGAATGTCCAACGAGACACCCATTTTAGTTTGTTAATACTATAATTAGGCTTCTCCTATAAGGATAGGAGATTCGGGGTCCTGTGACTAACCCAATAAGGGTGTACATTAGGCTATAAAATTATTTCCAAGAGTAAGAATTTCCAGCCTTTATAAACTGTTGTTCAGTATTCTTTGACCTACAGCACCTGAATGTCCAACGAGACACCCATTTTAGTTTGTTAATACTATAATTAGGCTTCTCCTATAAGGATAGGAGATTCGGGGTCCTGTGACTAACCCAATAAGGGTGTACATTAGGCTATAAAATTATTTCCAAGAGTAAGAATTTCCAGCCTTTATAAACTGTTGTTCAGTATTCTTTGACCTACAGCACCTGAATGTCCAACGAGACACCCATTTTAGTTTGTTAATACTATAATTAGGCTTCTCCTATAAGGATAGGAGATTCGGGGTCCTGTGACTAACCCAATAAGGGTGTACATTAGGCTATAAAATTATTTCCAAGAGTAAGAATTTCCAGCCTTTATAAACTGTTGTTCAGTATTCTTTGACCTACAGCACCTGAATGTCCAACGAGACACCCATTTTAGTTTGTTAATACTATAATTAGGCTTCTCCTATAAGGATAGGAGATTCGGGGTCCTGTGACTAACCCAATAAGGGTGTACATTAGGCTATAAAATTATTTCCAAGAGTAAGAATTTCCAGCCTTTATAAACTGTTGTTCAGTATTCTTTGACCTACAGCACCTGAATGTCCAACGAGACACCCATTTTAGTTTGTTAATACTATAATTAGGCTTCTCCTATAAGGATAGGAGATTCGGGGTCCTGTGACTAACCCAATAAGGGTGTACATTAGGCTATAAAATTATTTCCAAGAGTAAGAATTTCCAGCCTTTATAAACTGTTGTTCAGTATTCTTTGACCTACAGCACCTGAATGTCCAACGAGACACCCATTTTAGTTTGTTAATACTATAATTAGGCTTCTCCTATAAGGATAGGAGATTCGGGGTCCTGTGACTAACCCAATAAGGGTGTACATTAGGCTATAAAATTATTTCCAAGAGTAAGAATTTCCAGCCTTTATAAACTGTTGTTCAGTATTCTTTGACCTACAGCACCTGAATGTCCAACGAGACACCCATTTTAGTTTGTTAATACTATAATTAGGCTTCTCCTATAAGGATAGGAGATTCGGGGTCCTGTGACTAACCCAATAAGGGTGTACATTAGGCTATAAAATTATTTCCAAGAGTAAGAATTTCCAGCCTTTATAAACTGTTGTTCAGTATTCTTTGACCTACAGCACCTGAATGTCCAACGAGACACCCATTTTAGTTTGTTAATACTATAATTAGGCTTCTCCTATAAGGATAGGAGATTCGGGGTCCTGTGACTAACCCAATAAGGGTGTACATTAGGCTATAAAATTATTTCCAAGAGTAAGAATTTCCAGCCTTTATAAACTGTTGTTCAGTATTCTTTGACCTACAGCACCTGAATGTCCAACGAGACACCCATTTTAGTTTGTTAATACTATAATTAGGCTTCTCCTATAAGGATAGGAGATTCGGGGTCCTGTGACTAACCCAATAAGGGTGTACATTAGGCTATAAAATTATTTCCAAGAGTAAGAATTTCCAGCCTTTATAAACTGTTGTTCAGTATTCTTTGACCTACAGCACCTGAATGTCCAACGAGACACCCATTTTAGTTTGTTAATACTATAATTAGGCTTCTCCTATAAGGATAGGAGATTCGGGGTCCTGTGACTAACCCAATAAGGGTGTACATTAGGCTATAAAATTATTTCCAAGAGTAAGAATTTCCAGCCTTTATAAACTGTTGTTCAGTATTCTTTGACCTACAGCACCTGAATGTCCAACGAGACACCCATTTTAGTTTGTTAATACTATAATTAGGCTTCTCCTATAAGGATAGGAGATTCGGGGTCCTGTGACTAACCCAATAAGGGTGTACATTAGGCTATAAAATTATTTCCAAGAGTAAGAATTTCCAGCCTTTATAAACTGTTGTTCAGTATTCTTTGACCTACAGCACCTGAATGTCCAACGAGACACCCATTTTAGTTTGTTAATACTATAATTAGGCTTCTCCTATAAGGATAGGAGATTCGGGGTCCTGTGACTAACCCAATAAGGGTGTACATTAGGCTATAAAATTATTTCCAAGAGTAAGAATTTCCAGCCTTTATAAACTGTTGTTCAGTATTCTTTGACCTACAGCACCTGAATGTCCAACGAGACACCCATTTTAGTTTGTTAATACTATAATTAGGCTTCTCCTATAAGGATAGGAGATTCGGGGTCCTGTGACTAACCCAATAAGGGTGTACATTAGGCTATAAAATTATTTCCAAGAGTAAGAATTTCCAGCCTTTATAAACTGTTGTTCAGTATTCTTTGACCTACAGCACCTGAATGTCCAACGAGACACCCATTTTAGTTTGTTAATACTATAATTAGGCTTCTCCTATAAGGATAGGAGATTCGGGGTCCTGTGACTAACCCAATAAGGGTGTACATTAGGCTATAAAATTATTTCCAAGAGTAAGAATTTCCAGCCTTTATAAACTGTTGTTCAGTATTCTTTGACCTACAGCACCTGAATGTCCAACGAGACACCCATTTTAGTTTGTTAATACTATAATTAGGCTTCTCCTATAAGGATAGGAGATTCGGGGTCCTGTGACTAACCCAATAAGGGTGTACATTAGGCTATAAAATTATTTCCAAGAGTAAGAATTTCCAGCCTTTATAAACTGTTGTTCAGTATTCTTTGACCTACAGCACCTGAATGTCCAACGAGACACCCATTTTAGTTTGTTAATACTATAATTAGGCTTCTCCTATAAGGATAGGAGATTCGGGGTCCTGTGACTAACCCAATAAGGGTGTACATTAGGCTATAAAATTATTTCCAAGAGTAAGAATTTCCAGCCTTTATAAACTGTTGTTCAGTATTCTTTGACCTACAGCACCTGAATGTCCAACGAGACACCCATTTTAGTTTGTTAATACTATAATTAGGCTTCTCCTATAAGGATAGGAGATTCGGGGTCCTGTGACTAACCCAATAAGGGTGTACATTAGGCTATAAAATTATTTCCAAGAGTAAGAATTTCCAGCCTTTATAAACTGTTGTTCAGTATTCTTTGACCTACAGCACCTGAATGTCCAACGAGACACCCATTTTAGTTTGTTAATACTATAATTAGGCTTCTCCTATAAGGATAGGAGATTCGGGGTCCTGTGACTAACCCAATAAGGGTGTACATTAGGCTATAAAATTATTTCCAAGAGTAAGAATTTCCAGCCTTTATAAACTGTTGTTCAGTATTCTTTGACCTACAGCACCTGAATGTCCAACGAGACACCCATTTTAGTTTGTTAATACTATAATTAGGCTTCTCCTATAAGGATAGGAGATTCGGGGTCCTGTGACTAACCCAATAAGGGTGTACATTAGGCTATAAAATTATTTCCAAGAGTAAGAATTTCCAGCCTTTATAAACTGTTGTTCAGTATTCTTTGACCTACAGCACCTGAATGTCCAACGAGACACCCATTTTAGTTTGTTAATACTATAATTAGGCTTCTCCTATAAGGATAGGAGATTCGGGGTCCTGTGACTAACCCAATAAGGGTGTACATTAGGCTATAAAATTATTTCCAAGAGTAAGAATTTCCAGCCTTTATAAACTGTTGTTCAGTATTCTTTGACCTACAGCACCTGAATGTCCAACGAGACACCCATTTTAGTTTGTTAATACTATAATTAGGCTTCTCCTATAAGGATAGGAGATTCGGGGTCCTGTGACTAACCCAATAAGGGTGTACATTAGGCTATAAAATTATTTCCAAGAGTAAGAATTTCCAGCCTTTATAAACTGTTGTTCAGTATTCTTTGACCTACAGCACCTGAATGTCCAACGAGACACCCATTTTAGTTTGTTAATACTATAATTAGGCTTCTCCTATAAGGATAGGAGATTCGGGGTCCTGTGACTAACCCAATAAGGGTGTACATTAGGCTATAAAATTATTTCCAAGAGTAAGAATTTCCAGCCTTTATAAACTGTTGTTCAGTATTCTTTGACCTACAGCACCTGAATGTCCAACGAGACACCCATTTTAGTTTGTTAATACTATAATTAGGCTTCTCCTATAAGGATAGGAGATTCGGGGTCCTGTGACTAACCCAATAAGGGTGTACATTAGGCTATAAAATTATTTCCAAGAGTAAGAATTTCCAGCCTTTATAAACTGTTGTTCAGTATTCTTTGACCTACAGCACCTGAATGTCCAACGAGACACCCATTTTAGTTTGTTAATACTATAATTAGGCTTCTCCTATAAGGATAGGAGATTCGGGGTCCTGTGACTAACCCAATAAGGGTGTACATTAGGCTATAAAATTATTTCCAAGAGTAAGAATTTCCAGCCTTTATAAACTGTTGTTCAGTATTCTTTGACCTACAGCACCTGAATGTCCAACGAGACACCCATTTTAGTTTGTTAATACTATAATTAGGCTTCTCCTATAAGGATAGGAGATTCGGGGTCCTGTGACTAACCCAATAAGGGTGTACATTAGGCTATAAAATTATTTCCAAGAGTAAGAATTTCCAGCCTTTATAAACTGTTGTTCAGTATTCTTTGACCTACAGCACCTGAATGTCCAACGAGACACCCATTTTAGTTTGTTAATACTATAATTAGGCTTCTCCTATAAGGATAGGAGATTCGGGGTCCTGTGACTAACCCAATAAGGGTGTACATTAGGCTATAAAATTATTTCCAAGAGTAAGAATTTCCAGCCTTTATAAACTGTTGTTCAGTATTCTTTGACCTACAGCACCTGAATGTCCAACGAGACACCCATTTTAGTTTGTTAATACTATAATTAGGCTTCTCCTATAAGGATAGGAGATTCGGGGTCCTGTGACTAACCCAATAAGGGTGTACATTAGGCTATAAAATTATTTCCAAGAGTAAGAATTTCCAGCCTTTATAAACTGTTGTTCAGTATTCTTTGACCTACAGCACCTGAATGTCCAACGAGACACCCATTTTAGTTTGTTAATACTATAATTAGGCTTCTCCTATAAGGATAGGAGATTCGGGGTCCTGTGACTAACCCAATAAGGGTGTACATTAGGCTATAAAATTATTTCCAAGAGTAAGAATTTCCAGCCTTTATAAACTGTTGTTCAGTATTCTTTGACCTACAGCACCTGAATGTCCAACGAGACACCCATTTTAGTTTGTTAATACTATAATTAGGCTTCTCCTATAAGGATAGGAGATTCGGGGTCCTGTGACTAACCCAATAAGGGTGTACATTAGGCTATAAAATTATTTCCAAGAGTAAGAATTTCCAGCCTTTATAAACTGTTGTTCAGTATTCTTTGACCTACAGCACCTGAATGTCCAACGAGACACCCATTTTAGTTTGTTAATACTATAATTAGGCTTCTCCTATAAGGATAGGAGATTCGGGGTCCTGTGACTAACCCAATAAGGGTGTACATTAGGCTATAAAATTATTTCCAAGAGTAAGAATTTCCAGCCTTTATAAACTGTTGTTCAGTATTCTTTGACCTACAGCACCTGAATGTCCAACGAGACACCCATTTTAGTTTGTTAATACTATAATTAGGCTTCTCCTATAAGGATAGGAGATTCGGGGTCCTGTGACTAACCCAATAAGGGTGTACATTAGGCTATAAAATTATTTCCAAGAGTAAGAATTTCCAGCCTTTATAAACTGTTGTTCAGTATTCTTTGACCTACAGCACCTGAATGTCCAACGAGACACCCATTTTAGTTTGTTAATACTATAATTAGGCTTCTCCTATAAGGATAGGAGATTCGGGGTCCTGTGACTAACCCAATAAGGGTGTACATTAGGCTATAAAATTATTTCCAAGAGTAAGAATTTCCAGCCTTTATAAACTGTTGTTCAGTATTCTTTGACCTACAGCACCTGAATGTCCAACGAGACACCCATTTTAGTTTGTTAATACTATAATTAGGCTTCTCCTATAAGGATAGGAGATTCGGGGTCCTGTGACTAACCCAATAAGGGTGTACATTAGGCTATAAAATTATTTCCAAGAGTAAGAATTTCCAGCCTTTATAAACTGTTGTTCAGTATTCTTTGACCTACAGCACCTGAATGTCCAACGAGACACCCATTTTAGTTTGTTAATACTATAATTAGGCTTCTCCTATAAGGATAGGAGATTCGGGGTCCTGTGACTAACCCAATAAGGGTGTACATTAGGCTATAAAATTATTTCCAAGAGTAAGAATTTCCAGCCTTTATAAACTGTTGTTCAGTATTCTTTGACCTACAGCACCTGAATGTCCAACGAGACACCCATTTTAGTTTGTTAATACTATAATTAGGCTTCTCCTATAAGGATAGGAGATTCGGGGTCCTGTGACTAACCCAATAAGGGTGTACATTAGGCTATAAAATTATTTCCAAGAGTAAGAATTTCCAGCCTTTATAAACTGTTGTTCAGTATTCTTTGACCTACAGCACCTGAATGTCCAACGAGACACCCATTTTAGTTTGTTAATACTATAATTAGGCTTCTCCTATAAGGATAGGAGATTCGGGGTCCTGTGACTAACCCAATAAGGGTGTACATTAGGCTATAAAATTATTTCCAAGAGTAAGAATTTCCAGCCTTTATAAACTGTTGTTCAGTATTCTTTGACCTACAGCACCTGAATGTCCAACGAGACACCCATTTTAGTTTGTTAATACTATAATTAGGCTTCTCCTATAAGGATAGGAGATTCGGGGTCCTGTGACTAACCCAATAAGGGTGTACATTAGGCTATAAAATTATTTCCAAGAGTAAGAATTTCCAGCCTTTATAAACTGTTGTTCAGTATTCTTTGACCTACAGCACCTGAATGTCCAACGAGACACCCATTTTAGTTTGTTAATACTATAATTAGGCTTCTCCTATAAGGATAGGAGATTCGGGGTCCTGTGACTAACCCAATAAGGGTGTACATTAGGCTATAAAATTATTTCCAAGAGTAAGAATTTCCAGCCTTTATAAACTGTTGTTCAGTATTCTTTGACCTACAGCACCTGAATGTCCAACGAGACACCCATTTTAGTTTGTTAATACTATAATTAGGCTTCTCCTATAAGGATAGGAGATTCGGGGTCCTGTGACTAACCCAATAAGGGTGTACATTAGGCTATAAAATTATTTCCAAGAGTAAGAATTTCCAGCCTTTATAAACTGTTGTTCAGTATTCTTTGACCTACAGCACCTGAATGTCCAACGAGACACCCATTTTAGTTTGTTAATACTATAATTAGGCTTCTCCTATAAGGATAGGAGATTCGGGGTCCTGTGACTAACCCAATAAGGGTGTACATTAGGCTATAAAATTATTTCCAAGAGTAAGAATTTCCAGCCTTTATAAACTGTTGTTCAGTATTCTTTGACCTACAGCACCTGAATGTCCAACGAGACACCCATTTTAGTTTGTTAATACTATAATTAGGCTTCTCCTATAAGGATAGGAGATTCGGGGTCCTGTGACTAACCCAATAAGGGTGTACATTAGGCTATAAAATTATTTCCAAGAGTAAGAATTTCCAGCCTTTATAAACTGTTGTTCAGTATTCTTTGACCTACAGCACCTGAATGTCCAACGAGACACCCATTTTAGTTTGTTAATACTATAATTAGGCTTCTCCTATAAGGATAGGAGATTCGGGGTCCTGTGACTAACCCAATAAGGGTGTACATTAGGCTATAAAATTATTTCCAAGAGTAAGAATTTCCAGCCTTTATAAACTGTTGTTCAGTATTCTTTGACCTACAGCACCTGAATGTCCAACGAGACACCCATTTTAGTTTGTTAATACTATAATTAGGCTTCTCCTATAAGGATAGGAGATTCGGGGTCCTGTGACTAACCCAATAAGGGTGTACATTAGGCTATAAAATTATTTCCAAGAGTAAGAATTTCCAGCCTTTATAAACTGTTGTTCAGTATTCTTTGACCTACAGCACCTGAATGTCCAACGAGACACCCATTTTAGTTTGTTAATACTATAATTAGGCTTCTCCTATAAGGATAGGAGATTCGGGGTCCTGTGACTAACCCAATAAGGGTGTACATTAGGCTATAAAATTATTTCCAAGAGTAAGAATTTCCAGCCTTTATAAACTGTTGTTCAGTATTCTTTGACCTACAGCACCTGAATGTCCAACGAGACACCCATTTTAGTTTGTTAATACTATAATTAGGCTTCTCCTATAAGGATAGGAGATTCGGGGTCCTGTGACTAACCCAATAAGGGTGTACATTAGGCTATAAAATTATTTCCAAGAGTAAGAATTTCCAGCCTTTATAAACTGTTGTTCAGTATTCTTTGACCTACAGCACCTGAATGTCCAACGAGACACCCATTTTAGTTTGTTAATACTATAATTAGGCTTCTCCTATAAGGATAGGAGATTCGGGGTCCTGTGACTAACCCAATAAGGGTGTACATTAGGCTATAAAATTATTTCCAAGAGTAAGAATTTCCAGCCTTTATAAACTGTTGTTCAGTATTCTTTGACCTACAGCACCTGAATGTCCAACGAGACACCCATTTTAGTTTGTTAATACTATAATTAGGCTTCTCCTATAAGGATAGGAGATTCGGGGTCCTGTGACTAACCCAATAAGGGTGTACATTAGGCTATAAAATTATTTCCAAGAGTAAGAATTTCCAGCCTTTATAAACTGTTGTTCAGTATTCTTTGACCTACAGCACCTGAATGTCCAACGAGACACCCATTTTAGTTTGTTAATACTATAATTAGGCTTCTCCTATAAGGATAGGAGATTCGGGGTCCTGTGACTAACCCAATAAGGGTGTACATTAGGCTATAAAATTATTTCCAAGAGTAAGAATTTCCAGCCTTTATAAACTGTTGTTCAGTATTCTTTGACCTACAGCACCTGAATGTCCAACGAGACACCCATTTTAGTTTGTTAATACTATAATTAGGCTTCTCCTATAAGGATAGGAGATTCGGGGTCCTGTGACTAACCCAATAAGGGTGTACATTAGGCTATAAAATTATTTCCAAGAGTAAGAATTTCCAGCCTTTATAAACTGTTGTTCAGTATTCTTTGACCTACAGCACCTGAATGTCCAACGAGACACCCATTTTAGTTTGTTAATACTATAATTAGGCTTCTCCTATAAGGATAGGAGATTCGGGGTCCTGTGACTAACCCAATAAGGGTGTACATTAGGCTATAAAATTATTTCCAAGAGTAAGAATTTCCAGCCTTTATAAACTGTTGTTCAGTATTCTTTGACCTACAGCACCTGAATGTCCAACGAGACACCCATTTTAGTTTGTTAATACTATAATTAGGCTTCTCCTATAAGGATAGGAGATTCGGGGTCCTGTGACTAACCCAATAAGGGTGTACATTAGGCTATAAAATTATTTCCAAGAGTAAGAATTTCCAGCCTTTATAAACTGTTGTTCAGTATTCTTTGACCTACAGCACCTGAATGTCCAACGAGACACCCATTTTAGTTTGTTAATACTATAATTAGGCTTCTCCTATAAGGATAGGAGATTCGGGGTCCTGTGACTAACCCAATAAGGGTGTACATTAGGCTATAAAATTATTTCCAAGAGTAAGAATTTCCAGCCTTTATAAACTGTTGTTCAGTATTCTTTGACCTACAGCACCTGAATGTCCAACGAGACACCCATTTTAGTTTGTTAATACTATAATTAGGCTTCTCCTATAAGGATAGGAGATTCGGGGTCCTGTGACTAACCCAATAAGGGTGTACATTAGGCTATAAAATTATTTCCAAGAGTAAGAATTTCCAGCCTTTATAAACTGTTGTTCAGTATTCTTTGACCTACAGCACCTGAATGTCCAACGAGACACCCATTTTAGTTTGTTAATACTATAATTAGGCTTCTCCTATAAGGATAGGAGATTCGGGGTCCTGTGACTAACCCAATAAGGGTGTACATTAGGCTATAAAATTATTTCCAAGAGTAAGAATTTCCAGCCTTTATAAACTGTTGTTCAGTATTCTTTGACCTACAGCACCTGAATGTCCAACGAGACACCCATTTTAGTTTGTTAATACTATAATTAGGCTTCTCCTATAAGGATAGGAGATTCGGGGTCCTGTGACTAACCCAATAAGGGTGTACATTAGGCTATAAAATTATTTCCAAGAGTAAGAATTTCCAGCCTTTATAAACTGTTGTTCAGTATTCTTTGACCTACAGCACCTGAATGTCCAACGAGACACCCATTTTAGTTTGTTAATACTATAATTAGGCTTCTCCTATAAGGATAGGAGATTCGGGGTCCTGTGACTAACCCAATAAGGGTGTACATTAGGCTATAAAATTATTTCCAAGAGTAAGAATTTCCAGCCTTTATAAACTGTTGTTCAGTATTCTTTGACCTACAGCACCTGAATGTCCAACGAGACACCCATTTTAGTTTGTTAATACTATAATTAGGCTTCTCCTATAAGGATAGGAGATTCGGGGTCCTGTGACTAACCCAATAAGGGTGTACATTAGGCTATAAAATTATTTCCAAGAGTAAGAATTTCCAGCCTTTATAAACTGTTGTTCAGTATTCTTTGACCTACAGCACCTGAATGTCCAACGAGACACCCATTTTAGTTTGTTAATACTATAATTAGGCTTCTCCTATAAGGATAGGAGATTCGGGGTCCTGTGACTAACCCAATAAGGGTGTACATTAGGCTATAAAATTATTTCCAAGAGTAAGAATTTCCAGCCTTTATAAACTGTTGTTCAGTATTCTTTGACCTACAGCACCTGAATGTCCAACGAGACACCCATTTTAGTTTGTTAATACTATAATTAGGCTTCTCCTATAAGGATAGGAGATTCGGGGTCCTGTGACTAACCCAATAAGGGTGTACATTAGGCTATAAAATTATTTCCAAGAGTAAGAATTTCCAGCCTTTATAAACTGTTGTTCAGTATTCTTTGACCTACAGCACCTGAATGTCCAACGAGACACCCATTTTAGTTTGTTAATACTATAATTAGGCTTCTCCTATAAGGATAGGAGATTCGGGGTCCTGTGACTAACCCAATAAGGGTGTACATTAGGCTATAAAATTATTTCCAAGAGTAAGAATTTCCAGCCTTTATAAACTGTTGTTCAGTATTCTTTGACCTACAGCACCTGAATGTCCAACGAGACACCCATTTTAGTTTGTTAATACTATAATTAGGCTTCTCCTATAAGGATAGGAGATTCGGGGTCCTGTGACTAACCCAATAAGGGTGTACATTAGGCTATAAAATTATTTCCAAGAGTAAGAATTTCCAGCCTTTATAAACTGTTGTTCAGTATTCTTTGACCTACAGCACCTGAATGTCCAACGAGACACCCATTTTAGTTTGTTAATACTATAATTAGGCTTCTCCTATAAGGATAGGAGATTCGGGGTCCTGTGACTAACCCAATAAGGGTGTACATTAGGCTATAAAATTATTTCCAAGAGTAAGAATTTCCAGCCTTTATAAACTGTTGTTCAGTATTCTTTGACCTACAGCACCTGAATGTCCAACGAGACACCCATTTTAGTTTGTTAATACTATAATTAGGCTTCTCCTATAAGGATAGGAGATTCGGGGTCCTGTGACTAACCCAATAAGGGTGTACATTAGGCTATAAAATTATTTCCAAGAGTAAGAATTTCCAGCCTTTATAAACTGTTGTTCAGTATTCACAGACCTGAATGTCCAACGAGACACCCATTTTAGTTTGTTAATACTATAATTAGGCTTCTCCTATAAGGATAGGAGATTCGGGGTCCTGTGACTAACCCAATAAGGGTGTACATTAGGCTATAAAATTATTTCCAAGAGTAAGAATTTCCAGCCTTTATAAACTGTTGTTCAGTATTCTTTGACCTAAACCTCCTGTCCAACGAGACACCCATTTTAGTTTGTTAATACTATAATTAGGCTTCTCCTATAAGGATATTCAGGTTGGTCCTGTGAATAACCCAATAAGGGTGTATAAAGGCTATAAAATTATTTCCAAGAGTAAGAATTTCCAGCCTTTATAAACTGTTGTTCAGTATTCTTTGACCTACAATCACCTGAATGTCCAACGAGAACCCATTTTAGTTTGTTAATACTATAATTAGGCTTCTCCTATATTCGGGGTTGGTCTACAATAAGGGTGTACATTAGGCTATAAAATTATTTCCAAGAGTAAGAATTTCCAGCCTTTATAAACTGTTGTTCAGTATTCTTTGACCTAATCTCCTGTCCAACGAGACACCCATTTTAGTTTGTTAATACTATAATTAGGCTTCTCCTATAAGGATAGGAGATTCGGGGTCCTGTGACTAACCCAATAAGGGTGTACATTAGGCTATAAAATTATTTCCAAGAGTAAGAATTTCCAGCCTTTGTACACCCTTGTTGGTTAGTCACAGACCCCGAATCTCCTATCCTTATAGGAGAAGCCATTTTAGTTTGTTAATACTATAATTAGGCTTCTCCTTGGATATTCAGGTGCTGGGTCAAAGAATACCCAATAAGGGTGTATAAAGGCTATAAATTATTTCCAAGGAAAGAATTTTATAGCCTTTGTAAACCCTTGTTCAGTATTCTTTGACCCCGAATCTCCTATCCTTAACGAGAAGCCATTTTAGTATTGTTAAACTATAATGGGTTCTCTATAAGGATAGGAGATGGGGTCAAAGACTAACTGAACAAGGGTTTACAAAGGCTATAAATTCTTACCAAGAGTAAGAATTTTATAGCCTTTATACACCCTTATTCAGTATTCACAGACCCCGAATCTCCTATCCTTAAGGAGAAGCCAATTATAGTATGTTAATACTAAATTGGCTTCTCCTTGGACATTCAGGTGCTGTAGGTCAAAGAATACTGAACAACAGTTTATAAAGGCTGGAAATTCTTACTCTTGGAAATAATTTTATAGCCTAATGTACACCCTTGTTTAGTCACAGACCCCGAATCTCCTATCCTTATAGGAGAAGCCTAATTATAGTATTAACAAACTAAAATGGGTGTCTCGTTGGACATTCAGGTGGGGTCAAAGAATACTGAACAACAGTTTATAAAGGCTGGAAATTCTTACTCTTGAAATAATTTTATAGCCTAATGTACACCCTTATTGGGTTAGTCACAGGACCCCGAATCTCCTATCCTTATAGGAGAAGCCTAATTATAGTATTAACAAACTAAAATGGGTGTCTCGTTGGACATTCAGGTGCTGTAGGTCAAAGAATACTGAACAACAGTTTATAAAGGCTGGAAATTCTTACTCTTGGAAATAATTTTATAGCCTAATGTACACCCTTATTGGGTTAGTCACAGGACCCCGAATCTCCTATCCTTATAGGAGAAGCCTAATTATAGTATTAACAAACTAAAATGGGTGTCTCGTTGGACATTCAGGTGCTGTAGGTCAAAGAATACTGAACAACAGTTTATAAAGGCTGGAAATTCTTACTCTTGGAAATAATTTTATAGCCTAATGTACACCCTTATTGGGTTAGTCACAGGACCCCGAATCTCCTATCCTTATAGGAGAAGCCTAATTATAGTATTAACAAACTAAAATGGGTGTCTCGTTGGACATTCAGGTGCTGTAGGTCAAAGAATACTGAACAACAGTTTATAAAGGCTGGAAATTCTTACTCTTGGAAATAATTTTATAGCCTAATGTACACCCTTATTGGGTTAGTCACAGGACCCCGAATCTCCTATCCTTATAGGAGAAGCCTAATTATAGTATTAACAAACTAAAATGGGTGTCTCGTTGGACATTCAGGTGCTGTAGGTCAAAGAATACTGAACAACAGTTTATAAAGGCTGGAAATTCTTACTCTTGGAAATAATTTTATAGCCTAATGTACACCCTTATTGGGTTAGTCACAGGACCCCGAATCTCCTATCCTTATAGGAGAAGCCTAATTATAGTATTAACAAACTAAAATGGGTGTCTCGTTGGACATTCAGGTGCTGTAGGTCAAAGAATACTGAACAACAGTTTATAAAGGCTGGAAATTCTTACTCTTGGAAATAATTTTATAGCCTAATGTACACCCTTATTGGGTTAGTCACAGGACCCCGAATCTCCTATCCTTATAGGAGAAGCCTAATTATAGTATTAACAAACTAAAATGGGTGTCTCGTTGGACATTCAGGTGCTGTAGGTCAAAGAATACTGAACAACAGTTTATAAAGGCTGGAAATTCTTACTCTTGGAAATAATTTTATAGCCTAATGTACACCCTTATTGGGTTAGTCACAGGACCCCGAATCTCCTATCCTTATAGGAGAAGCCTAATTATAGTATTAACAAACTAAAATGGGTGTCTCGTTGGACATTCAGGTGCTGTAGGTCAAAGAATACTGAACAACAGTTTATAAAGGCTGGAAATTCTTACTCTTGGAAATAATTTTATAGCCTAATGTACACCCTTATTGGGTTAGTCACAGGACCCCGAATCTCCTATCCTTATAGGAGAAGCCTAATTATAGTATTAACAAACTAAAATGGGTGTCTCGTTGGACATTCAGGTGCTGTAGGTCAAAGAATACTGAACAACAGTTTATAAAGGCTGGAAATTCTTACTCTTGGAAATAATTTTATAGCCTAATGTACACCCTTATTGGGTTAGTCACAGGACCCCGAATCTCCTATCCTTATAGGAGAAGCCTAATTATAGTATTAACAAACTAAAATGGGTGTCTCGTTGGACATTCAGGTGCTGTAGGTCAAAGAATACTGAACAACAGTTTATAAAGGCTGGAAATTCTTACTCTTGGAAATAATTTTATAGCCTAATGTACACCCTTATTGGGTTAGTCACAGGACCCCGAATCTCCTATCCTTATAGGAGAAGCCTAATTATAGTATTAACAAACTAAAATGGGTGTCTCGTTGGACATTCAGGTGCTGTAGGTCAAAGAATACTGAACAACAGTTTATAAAGGCTGGAAATTCTTACTCTTGGAAATAATTTTATAGCCTAATGTACACCCTTATTGGGTTAGTCACAGGACCCCGAATCTCCTATCCTTATAGGAGAAGCCTAATTATAGTATTAACAAACTAAAATGGGTGTCTCGTTGGACATTCAGGTGCTGTAGGTCAAAGAATACTGAACAACAGTTTATAAAGGCTGGAAATTCTTACTCTTGGAAATAATTTTATAGCCTAATGTACACCCTTATTGGGTTAGTCACAGGACCCCGAATCTCCTATCCTTATAGGAGAAGCCTAATTATAGTATTAACAAACTAAAATGGGTGTCTCGTTGGACATTCAGGTGCTGTAGGTCAAAGAATACTGAACAACAGTTTATAAAGGCTGGAAATTCTTACTCTTGGAAATAATTTTATAGCCTAATGTACACCCTTATTGGGTTAGTCACAGGACCCCGAATCTCCTATCCTTATAGGAGAAGCCTAATTATAGTATTAACAAACTAAAATGGGTGTCTCGTTGGACATTCAGGTGCTGTAGGTCAAAGAATACTGAACAACAGTTTATAAAGGCTGGAAATTCTTACTCTTGGAAATAATTTTATAGCCTAATGTACACCCTTATTGGGTTAGTCACAGGACCCCGAATCTCCTATCCTTATAGGAGAAGCCTAATTATAGTATTAACAAACTAAAATGGGTGTCTCGTTGGACATTCAGGTGCTGTAGGTCAAAGAATACTGAACAACAGTTTATAAAGGCTGGAAATTCTTACTCTTGGAAATAATTTTATAGCCTAATGTACACCCTTATTGGGTTAGTCACAGGACCCCGAATCTCCTATCCTTATAGGAGAAGCCTAATTATAGTATTAACAAACTAAAATGGGTGTCTCGTTGGACATTCAGGTGCTGTAGGTCAAAGAATACTGAACAACAGTTTATAAAGGCTGGAAATTCTTACTCTTGGAAATAATTTTATAGCCTAATGTACACCCTTATTGGGTTAGTCACAGGACCCCGAATCTCCTATCCTTATAGGAGAAGCCTAATTATAGTATTAACAAACTAAAATGGGTGTCTCGTTGGACATTCAGGTGCTGTAGGTCAAAGAATACTGAACAACAGTTTATAAAGGCTGGAAATTCTTACTCTTGGAAATAATTTTATAGCCTAATGTACACCCTTATTGGGTTAGTCACAGGACCCCGAATCTCCTATCCTTATAGGAGAAGCCTAATTATAGTATTAACAAACTAAAATGGGTGTCTCGTTGGACATTCAGGTGCTGTAGGTCAAAGAATACTGAACAACAGTTTATAAAGGCTGGAAATTCTTACTCTTGGAAATAATTTTATAGCCTAATGTACACCCTTATTGGGTTAGTCACAGGACCCCGAATCTCCTATCCTTATAGGAGAAGCCTAATTATAGTATTAACAAACTAAAATGGGTGTCTCGTTGGACATTCAGGTGCTGTAGGTCAAAGAATACTGAACAACAGTTTATAAAGGCTGGAAATTCTTACTCTTGGAAATAATTTTATAGCCTAATGTACACCCTTATTGGGTTAGTCACAGGACCCCGAATCTCCTATCCTTATAGGAGAAGCCTAATTATAGTATTAACAAACTAAAATGGGTGTCTCGTTGGACATTCAGGTGCTGTAGGTCAAAGAATACTGAACAACAGTTTATAAAGGCTGGAAATTCTTACTCTTGGAAATAATTTTATAGCCTAATGTACACCCTTATTGGGTTAGTCACAGGACCCCGAATCTCCTATCCTTATAGGAGAAGCCTAATTATAGTATTAACAAACTAAAATGGGTGTCTCGTTGGACATTCAGGTGCTGTAGGTCAAAGAATACTGAACAACAGTTTATAAAGGCTGGAAATTCTTACTCTTGGAAATAATTTTATAGCCTAATGTACACCCTTATTGGGTTAGTCACAGGACCCCGAATCTCCTATCCTTATAGGAGAAGCCTAATTATAGTATTAACAAACTAAAATGGGTGTCTCGTTGGACATTCAGGTGCTGTAGGTCAAAGAATACTGAACAACAGTTTATAAAGGCTGGAAATTCTTACTCTTGGAAATAATTTTATAGCCTAATGTACACCCTTATTGGGTTAGTCACAGGACCCCGAATCTCCTATCCTTATAGGAGAAGCCTAATTATAGTATTAACAAACTAAAATGGGTGTCTCGTTGGACATTCAGGTGCTGTAGGTCAAAGAATACTGAACAACAGTTTATAAAGGCTGGAAATTCTTACTCTTGGAAATAATTTTATAGCCTAATGTACACCCTTATTGGGTTAGTCACAGGACCCCGAATCTCCTATCCTTATAGGAGAAGCCTAATTATAGTATTAACAAACTAAAATGGGTGTCTCGTTGGACATTCAGGTGCTGTAGGTCAAAGAATACTGAACAACAGTTTATAAAGGCTGGAAATTCTTACTCTTGGAAATAATTTTATAGCCTAATGTACACCCTTATTGGGTTAGTCACAGGACCCCGAATCTCCTATCCTTATAGGAGAAGCCTAATTATAGTATTAACAAACTAAAATGGGTGTCTCGTTGGACATTCAGGTGCTGTAGGTCAAAGAATACTGAACAACAGTTTATAAAGGCTGGAAATTCTTACTCTTGGAAATAATTTTATAGCCTAATGTACACCCTTATTGGGTTAGTCACAGGACCCCGAATCTCCTATCCTTATAGGAGAAGCCTAATTATAGTATTAACAAACTAAAATGGGTGTCTCGTTGGACATTCAGGTGCTGTAGGTCAAAGAATACTGAACAACAGTTTATAAAGGCTGGAAATTCTTACTCTTGGAAATAATTTTATAGCCTAATGTACACCCTTATTGGGTTAGTCACAGGACCCCGAATCTCCTATCCTTATAGGAGAAGCCTAATTATAGTATTAACAAACTAAAATGGGTGTCTCGTTGGACATTCAGGTGCTGTAGGTCAAAGAATACTGAACAACAGTTTATAAAGGCTGGAAATTCTTACTCTTGGAAATAATTTTATAGCCTAATGTACACCCTTATTGGGTTAGTCACAGGACCCCGAATCTCCTATCCTTATAGGAGAAGCCTAATTATAGTATTAACAAACTAAAATGGGTGTCTCGTTGGACATTCAGGTGCTGTAGGTCAAAGAATACTGAACAACAGTTTATAAAGGCTGGAAATTCTTACTCTTGGAAATAATTTTATAGCCTAATGTACACCCTTATTGGGTTAGTCACAGGACCCCGAATCTCCTATCCTTATAGGAGAAGCCTAATTATAGTATTAACAAACTAAAATGGGTGTCTCGTTGGACATTCAGGTGCTGTAGGTCAAAGAATACTGAACAACAGTTTATAAAGGCTGGAAATTCTTACTCTTGGAAATAATTTTATAGCCTAATGTACACCCTTATTGGGTTAGTCACAGGACCCCGAATCTCCTATCCTTATAGGAGAAGCCTAATTATAGTATTAACAAACTAAAATGGGTGTCTCGTTGGACATTCAGGTGCTGTAGGTCAAAGAATACTGAACAACAGTTTATAAAGGCTGGAAATTCTTACTCTTGGAAATAATTTTATAGCCTAATGTACACCCTTATTGGGTTAGTCACAGGACCCCGAATCTCCTATCCTTATAGGAGAAGCCTAATTATAGTATTAACAAACTAAAATGGGTGTCTCGTTGGACATTCAGGTGCTGTAGGTCAAAGAATACTGAACAACAGTTTATAAAGGCTGGAAATTCTTACTCTTGGAAATAATTTTATAGCCTAATGTACACCCTTATTGGGTTAGTCACAGGACCCCGAATCTCCTATCCTTATAGGAGAAGCCTAATTATAGTATTAACAAACTAAAATGGGTGTCTCGTTGGACATTCAGGTGCTGTAGGTCAAAGAATACTGAACAACAGTTTATAAAGGCTGGAAATTCTTACTCTTGGAAATAATTTTATAGCCTAATGTACACCCTTATTGGGTTAGTCACAGGACCCCGAATCTCCTATCCTTATAGGAGAAGCCTAATTATAGTATTAACAAACTAAAATGGGTGTCTCGTTGGACATTCAGGTGCTGTAGGTCAAAGAATACTGAACAACAGTTTATAAAGGCTGGAAATTCTTACTCTTGGAAATAATTTTATAGCCTAATGTACACCCTTATTGGGTTAGTCACAGGACCCCGAATCTCCTATCCTTATAGGAGAAGCCTAATTATAGTATTAACAAACTAAAATGGGTGTCTCGTTGGACATTCAGGTGCTGTAGGTCAAAGAATACTGAACAACAGTTTATAAAGGCTGGAAATTCTTACTCTTGGAAATAATTTTATAGCCTAATGTACACCCTTATTGGGTTAGTCACAGGACCCCGAATCTCCTATCCTTATAGGAGAAGCCTAATTATAGTATTAACAAACTAAAATGGGTGTCTCGTTGGACATTCAGGTGCTGTAGGTCAAAGAATACTGAACAACAGTTTATAAAGGCTGGAAATTCTTACTCTTGGAAATAATTTTATAGCCTAATGTACACCCTTATTGGGTTAGTCACAGGACCCCGAATCTCCTATCCTTATAGGAGAAGCCTAATTATAGTATTAACAAACTAAAATGGGTGTCTCGTTGGACATTCAGGTGCTGTAGGTCAAAGAATACTGAACAACAGTTTATAAAGGCTGGAAATTCTTACTCTTGGAAATAATTTTATAGCCTAATGTACACCCTTATTGGGTTAGTCACAGGACCCCGAATCTCCTATCCTTATAGGAGAAGCCTAATTATAGTATTAACAAACTAAAATGGGTGTCTCGTTGGACATTCAGGTGCTGTAGGTCAAAGAATACTGAACAACAGTTTATAAAGGCTGGAAATTCTTACTCTTGGAAATAATTTTATAGCCTAATGTACACCCTTATTGGGTTAGTCACAGGACCCCGAATCTCCTATCCTTATAGGAGAAGCCTAATTATAGTATTAACAAACTAAAATGGGTGTCTCGTTGGACATTCAGGTGCTGTAGGTCAAAGAATACTGAACAACAGTTTATAAAGGCTGGAAATTCTTACTCTTGGAAATAATTTTATAGCCTAATGTACACCCTTATTGGGTTAGTCACAGGACCCCGAATCTCCTATCCTTATAGGAGAAGCCTAATTATAGTATTAACAAACTAAAATGGGTGTCTCGTTGGACATTCAGGTGCTGTAGGTCAAAGAATACTGAACAACAGTTTATAAAGGCTGGAAATTCTTACTCTTGGAAATAATTTTATAGCCTAATGTACACCCTTATTGGGTTAGTCACAGGACCCCGAATCTCCTATCCTTATAGGAGAAGCCTAATTATAGTATTAACAAACTAAAATGGGTGTCTCGTTGGACATTCAGGTGCTGTAGGTCAAAGAATACTGAACAACAGTTTATAAAGGCTGGAAATTCTTACTCTTGGAAATAATTTTATAGCCTAATGTACACCCTTATTGGGTTAGTCACAGGACCCCGAATCTCCTATCCTTATAGGAGAAGCCTAATTATAGTATTAACAAACTAAAATGGGTGTCTCGTTGGACATTCAGGTGCTGTAGGTCAAAGAATACTGAACAACAGTTTATAAAGGCTGGAAATTCTTACTCTTGGAAATAATTTTATAGCCTAATGTACACCCTTATTGGGTTAGTCACAGGACCCCGAATCTCCTATCCTTATAGGAGAAGCCTAATTATAGTATTAACAAACTAAAATGGGTGTCTCGTTGGACATTCAGGTGCTGTAGGTCAAAGAATACTGAACAACAGTTTATAAAGGCTGGAAATTCTTACTCTTGGAAATAATTTTATAGCCTAATGTACACCCTTATTGGGTTAGTCACAGGACCCCGAATCTCCTATCCTTATAGGAGAAGCCTAATTATAGTATTAACAAACTAAAATGGGTGTCTCGTTGGACATTCAGGTGCTGTAGGTCAAAGAATACTGAACAACAGTTTATAAAGGCTGGAAATTCTTACTCTTGGAAATAATTTTATAGCCTAATGTACACCCTTATTGGGTTAGTCACAGGACCCCGAATCTCCTATCCTTATAGGAGAAGCCTAATTATAGTATTAACAAACTAAAATGGGTGTCTCGTTGGACATTCAGGTGCTGTAGGTCAAAGAATACTGAACAACAGTTTATAAAGGCTGGAAATTCTTACTCTTGGAAATAATTTTATAGCCTAATGTACACCCTTATTGGGTTAGTCACAGGACCCCGAATCTCCTATCCTTATAGGAGAAGCCTAATTATAGTATTAACAAACTAAAATGGGTGTCTCGTTGGACATTCAGGTGCTGTAGGTCAAAGAATACTGAACAACAGTTTATAAAGGCTGGAAATTCTTACTCTTGGAAATAATTTTATAGCCTAATGTACACCCTTATTGGGTTAGTCACAGGACCCCGAATCTCCTATCCTTATAGGAGAAGCCTAATTATAGTATTAACAAACTAAAATGGGTGTCTCGTTGGACATTCAGGTGCTGTAGGTCAAAGAATACTGAACAACAGTTTATAAAGGCTGGAAATTCTTACTCTTGGAAATAATTTTATAGCCTAATGTACACCCTTATTGGGTTAGTCACAGGACCCCGAATCTCCTATCCTTATAGGAGAAGCCTAATTATAGTATTAACAAACTAAAATGGGTGTCTCGTTGGACATTCAGGTGCTGTAGGTCAAAGAATACTGAACAACAGTTTATAAAGGCTGGAAATTCTTACTCTTGGAAATAATTTTATAGCCTAATGTACACCCTTATTGGGTTAGTCACAGGACCCCGAATCTCCTATCCTTATAGGAGAAGCCTAATTATAGTATTAACAAACTAAAATGGGTGTCTCGTTGGACATTCAGGTGCTGTAGGTCAAAGAATACTGAACAACAGTTTATAAAGGCTGGAAATTCTTACTCTTGGAAATAATTTTATAGCCTAATGTACACCCTTATTGGGTTAGTCACAGGACCCCGAATCTCCTATCCTTATAGGAGAAGCCTAATTATAGTATTAACAAACTAAAATGGGTGTCTCGTTGGACATTCAGGTGCTGTAGGTCAAAGAATACTGAACAACAGTTTATAAAGGCTGGAAATTCTTACTCTTGGAAATAATTTTATAGCCTAATGTACACCCTTATTGGGTTAGTCACAGGACCCCGAATCTCCTATCCTTATAGGAGAAGCCTAATTATAGTATTAACAAACTAAAATGGGTGTCTCGTTGGACATTCAGGTGCTGTAGGTCAAAGAATACTGAACAACAGTTTATAAAGGCTGGAAATTCTTACTCTTGGAAATAATTTTATAGCCTAATGTACACCCTTATTGGGTTAGTCACAGGACCCCGAATCTCCTATCCTTATAGGAGAAGCCTAATTATAGTATTAACAAACTAAAATGGGTGTCTCGTTGGACATTCAGGTGCTGTAGGTCAAAGAATACTGAACAACAGTTTATAAAGGCTGGAAATTCTTACTCTTGGAAATAATTTTATAGCCTAATGTACACCCTTATTGGGTTAGTCACAGGACCCCGAATCTCCTATCCTTATAGGAGAAGCCTAATTATAGTATTAACAAACTAAAATGGGTGTCTCGTTGGACATTCAGGTGCTGTAGGTCAAAGAATACTGAACAACAGTTTATAAAGGCTGGAAATTCTTACTCTTGGAAATAATTTTATAGCCTAATGTACACCCTTATTGGGTTAGTCACAGGACCCCGAATCTCCTATCCTTATAGGAGAAGCCTAATTATAGTATTAACAAACTAAAATGGGTGTCTCGTTGGACATTCAGGTGCTGTAGGTCAAAGAATACTGAACAACAGTTTATAAAGGCTGGAAATTCTTACTCTTGGAAATAATTTTATAGCCTAATGTACACCCTTATTGGGTTAGTCACAGGACCCCGAATCTCCTATCCTTATAGGAGAAGCCTAATTATAGTATTAACAAACTAAAATGGGTGTCTCGTTGGACATTCAGGTGCTGTAGGTCAAAGAATACTGAACAACAGTTTATAAAGGCTGGAAATTCTTACTCTTGGAAATAATTTTATAGCCTAATGTACACCCTTATTGGGTTAGTCACAGGACCCCGAATCTCCTATCCTTATAGGAGAAGCCTAATTATAGTATTAACAAACTAAAATGGGTGTCTCGTTGGACATTCAGGTGCTGTAGGTCAAAGAATACTGAACAACAGTTTATAAAGGCTGGAAATTCTTACTCTTGGAAATAATTTTATAGCCTAATGTACACCCTTATTGGGTTAGTCACAGGACCCCGAATCTCCTATCCTTATAGGAGAAGCCTAATTATAGTATTAACAAACTAAAATGGGTGTCTCGTTGGACATTCAGGTGCTGTAGGTCAAAGAATACTGAACAACAGTTTATAAAGGCTGGAAATTCTTACTCTTGGAAATAATTTTATAGCCTAATGTACACCCTTATTGGGTTAGTCACAGGACCCCGAATCTCCTATCCTTATAGGAGAAGCCTAATTATAGTATTAACAAACTAAAATGGGTGTCTCGTTGGACATTCAGGTGCTGTAGGTCAAAGAATACTGAACAACAGTTTATAAAGGCTGGAAATTCTTACTCTTGGAAATAATTTTATAGCCTAATGTACACCCTTATTGGGTTAGTCACAGGACCCCGAATCTCCTATCCTTATAGGAGAAGCCTAATTATAGTATTAACAAACTAAAATGGGTGTCTCGTTGGACATTCAGGTGCTGTAGGTCAAAGAATACTGAACAACAGTTTATAAAGGCTGGAAATTCTTACTCTTGGAAATAATTTTATAGCCTAATGTACACCCTTATTGGGTTAGTCACAGGACCCCGAATCTCCTATCCTTATAGGAGAAGCCTAATTATAGTATTAACAAACTAAAATGGGTGTCTCGTTGGACATTCAGGTGCTGTAGGTCAAAGAATACTGAACAACAGTTTATAAAGGCTGGAAATTCTTACTCTTGGAAATAATTTTATAGCCTAATGTACACCCTTATTGGGTTAGTCACAGGACCCCGAATCTCCTATCCTTATAGGAGAAGCCTAATTATAGTATTAACAAACTAAAATGGGTGTCTCGTTGGACATTCAGGTGCTGTAGGTCAAAGAATACTGAACAACAGTTTATAAAGGCTGGAAATTCTTACTCTTGGAAATAATTTTATAGCCTAATGTACACCCTTATTGGGTTAGTCACAGGACCCCGAATCTCCTATCCTTATAGGAGAAGCCTAATTATAGTATTAACAAACTAAAATGGGTGTCTCGTTGGACATTCAGGTGCTGTAGGTCAAAGAATACTGAACAACAGTTTATAAAGGCTGGAAATTCTTACTCTTGGAAATAATTTTATAGCCTAATGTACACCCTTATTGGGTTAGTCACAGGACCCCGAATCTCCTATCCTTATAGGAGAAGCCTAATTATAGTATTAACAAACTAAAATGGGTGTCTCGTTGGACATTCAGGTGCTGTAGGTCAAAGAATACTGAACAACAGTTTATAAAGGCTGGAAATTCTTACTCTTGGAAATAATTTTATAGCCTAATGTACACCCTTATTGGGTTAGTCACAGGACCCCGAATCTCCTATCCTTATAGGAGAAGCCTAATTATAGTATTAACAAACTAAAATGGGTGTCTCGTTGGACATTCAGGTGCTGTAGGTCAAAGAATACTGAACAACAGTTTATAAAGGCTGGAAATTCTTACTCTTGGAAATAATTTTATAGCCTAATGTACACCCTTATTGGGTTAGTCACAGGACCCCGAATCTCCTATCCTTATAGGAGAAGCCTAATTATAGTATTAACAAACTAAAATGGGTGTCTCGTTGGACATTCAGGTGCTGTAGGTCAAAGAATACTGAACAACAGTTTATAAAGGCTGGAAATTCTTACTCTTGGAAATAATTTTATAGCCTAATGTACACCCTTATTGGGTTAGTCACAGGACCCCGAATCTCCTATCCTTATAGGAGAAGCCTAATTATAGTATTAACAAACTAAAATGGGTGTCTCGTTGGACATTCAGGTGCTGTAGGTCAAAGAATACTGAACAACAGTTTATAAAGGCTGGAAATTCTTACTCTTGGAAATAATTTTATAGCCTAATGTACACCCTTATTGGGTTAGTCACAGGACCCCGAATCTCCTATCCTTATAGGAGAAGCCTAATTATAGTATTAACAAACTAAAATGGGTGTCTCGTTGGACATTCAGGTGCTGTAGGTCAAAGAATACTGAACAACAGTTTATAAAGGCTGGAAATTCTTACTCTTGGAAATAATTTTATAGCCTAATGTACACCCTTATTGGGTTAGTCACAGGACCCCGAATCTCCTATCCTTATAGGAGAAGCCTAATTATAGTATTAACAAACTAAAATGGGTGTCTCGTTGGACATTCAGGTGCTGTAGGTCAAAGAATACTGAACAACAGTTTATAAAGGCTGGAAATTCTTACTCTTGGAAATAATTTTATAGCCTAATGTACACCCTTATTGGGTTAGTCACAGGACCCCGAATCTCCTATCCTTATAGGAGAAGCCTAATTATAGTATTAACAAACTAAAATGGGTGTCTCGTTGGACATTCAGGTGCTGTAGGTCAAAGAATACTGAACAACAGTTTATAAAGGCTGGAAATTCTTACTCTTGGAAATAATTTTATAGCCTAATGTACACCCTTATTGGGTTAGTCACAGGACCCCGAATCTCCTATCCTTATAGGAGAAGCCTAATTATAGTATTAACAAACTAAAATGGGTGTCTCGTTGGACATTCAGGTGCTGTAGGTCAAAGAATACTGAACAACAGTTTATAAAGGCTGGAAATTCTTACTCTTGGAAATAATTTTATAGCCTAATGTACACCCTTATTGGGTTAGTCACAGGACCCCGAATCTCCTATCCTTATAGGAGAAGCCTAATTATAGTATTAACAAACTAAAATGGGTGTCTCGTTGGACATTCAGGTGCTGTAGGTCAAAGAATACTGAACAACAGTTTATAAAGGCTGGAAATTCTTACTCTTGGAAATAATTTTATAGCCTAATGTACACCCTTATTGGGTTAGTCACAGGACCCCGAATCTCCTATCCTTATAGGAGAAGCCTAATTATAGTATTAACAAACTAAAATGGGTGTCTCGTTGGACATTCAGGTGCTGTAGGTCAAAGAATACTGAACAACAGTTTATAAAGGCTGGAAATTCTTACTCTTGGAAATAATTTTATAGCCTAATGTACACCCTTATTGGGTTAGTCACAGGACCCCGAATCTCCTATCCTTATAGGAGAAGCCTAATTATAGTATTAACAAACTAAAATGGGTGTCTCGTTGGACATTCAGGTGCTGTAGGTCAAAGAATACTGAACAACAGTTTATAAAGGCTGGAAATTCTTACTCTTGGAAATAATTTTATAGCCTAATGTACACCCTTATTGGGTTAGTCACAGGACCCCGAATCTCCTATCCTTATAGGAGAAGCCTAATTATAGTATTAACAAACTAAAATGGGTGTCTCGTTGGACATTCAGGTGCTGTAGGTCAAAGAATACTGAACAACAGTTTATAAAGGCTGGAAATTCTTACTCTTGGAAATAATTTTATAGCCTAATGTACACCCTTATTGGGTTAGTCACAGGACCCCGAATCTCCTATCCTTATAGGAGAAGCCTAATTATAGTATTAACAAACTAAAATGGGTGTCTCGTTGGACATTCAGGTGCTGTAGGTCAAAGAATACTGAACAACAGTTTATAAAGGCTGGAAATTCTTACTCTTGGAAATAATTTTATAGCCTAATGTACACCCTTATTGGGTTAGTCACAGGACCCCGAATCTCCTATCCTTATAGGAGAAGCCTAATTATAGTATTAACAAACTAAAATGGGTGTCTCGTTGGACATTCAGGTGCTGTAGGTCAAAGAATACTGAACAACAGTTTATAAAGGCTGGAAATTCTTACTCTTGGAAATAATTTTATAGCCTAATGTACACCCTTATTGGGTTAGTCACAGGACCCCGAATCTCCTATCCTTATAGGAGAAGCCTAATTATAGTATTAACAAACTAAAATGGGTGTCTCGTTGGACATTCAGGTGCTGTAGGTCAAAGAATACTGAACAACAGTTTATAAAGGCTGGAAATTCTTACTCTTGGAAATAATTTTATAGCCTAATGTACACCCTTATTGGGTTAGTCACAGGACCCCGAATCTCCTATCCTTATAGGAGAAGCCTAATTATAGTATTAACAAACTAAAATGGGTGTCTCGTTGGACATTCAGGTGCTGTAGGTCAAAGAATACTGAACAACAGTTTATAAAGGCTGGAAATTCTTACTCTTGGAAATAATTTTATAGCCTAATGTACACCCTTATTGGGTTAGTCACAGGACCCCGAATCTCCTATCCTTATAGGAGAAGCCTAATTATAGTATTAACAAACTAAAATGGGTGTCTCGTTGGACATTCAGGTGCTGTAGGTCAAAGAATACTGAACAACAGTTTATAAAGGCTGGAAATTCTTACTCTTGGAAATAATTTTATAGCCTAATGTACACCCTTATTGGGTTAGTCACAGGACCCCGAATCTCCTATCCTTATAGGAGAAGCCTAATTATAGTATTAACAAACTAAAATGGGTGTCTCGTTGGACATTCAGGTGCTGTAGGTCAAAGAATACTGAACAACAGTTTATAAAGGCTGGAAATTCTTACTCTTGGAAATAATTTTATAGCCTAATGTACACCCTTATTGGGTTAGTCACAGGACCCCGAATCTCCTATCCTTATAGGAGAAGCCTAATTATAGTATTAACAAACTAAAATGGGTGTCTCGTTGGACATTCAGGTGCTGTAGGTCAAAGAATACTGAACAACAGTTTATAAAGGCTGGAAATTCTTACTCTTGGAAATAATTTTATAGCCTAATGTACACCCTTATTGGGTTAGTCACAGGACCCCGAATCTCCTATCCTTATAGGAGAAGCCTAATTATAGTATTAACAAACTAAAATGGGTGTCTCGTTGGACATTCAGGTGCTGTAGGTCAAAGAATACTGAACAACAGTTTATAAAGGCTGGAAATTCTTACTCTTGGAAATAATTTTATAGCCTAATGTACACCCTTATTGGGTTAGTCACAGGACCCCGAATCTCCTATCCTTATAGGAGAAGCCTAATTATAGTATTAACAAACTAAAATGGGTGTCTCGTTGGACATTCAGGTGCTGTAGGTCAAAGAATACTGAACAACAGTTTATAAAGGCTGGAAATTCTTACTCTTGGAAATAATTTTATAGCCTAATGTACACCCTTATTGGGTTAGTCACAGGACCCCGAATCTCCTATCCTTATAGGAGAAGCCTAATTATAGTATTAACAAACTAAAATGGGTGTCTCGTTGGACATTCAGGTGCTGTAGGTCAAAGAATACTGAACAACAGTTTATAAAGGCTGGAAATTCTTACTCTTGGAAATAATTTTATAGCCTAATGTACACCCTTATTGGGTTAGTCACAGGACCCCGAATCTCCTATCCTTATAGGAGAAGCCTAATTATAGTATTAACAAACTAAAATGGGTGTCTCGTTGGACATTCAGGTGCTGTAGGTCAAAGAATACTGAACAACAGTTTATAAAGGCTGGAAATTCTTACTCTTGGAAATAATTTTATAGCCTAATGTACACCCTTATTGGGTTAGTCACAGGACCCCGAATCTCCTATCCTTATAGGAGAAGCCTAATTATAGTATTAACAAACTAAAATGGGTGTCTCGTTGGACATTCAGGTGCTGTAGGTCAAAGAATACTGAACAACAGTTTATAAAGGCTGGAAATTCTTACTCTTGGAAATAATTTTATAGCCTAATGTACACCCTTATTGGGTTAGTCACAGGACCCCGAATCTCCTATCCTTATAGGAGAAGCCTAATTATAGTATTAACAAACTAAAATGGGTGTCTCGTTGGACATTCAGGTGCTGTAGGTCAAAGAATACTGAACAACAGTTTATAAAGGCTGGAAATTCTTACTCTTGGAAATAATTTTATAGCCTAATGTACACCCTTATTGGGTTAGTCACAGGACCCCGAATCTCCTATCCTTATAGGAGAAGCCTAATTATAGTATTAACAAACTAAAATGGGTGTCTCGTTGGACATTCAGGTGCTGTAGGTCAAAGAATACTGAACAACAGTTTATAAAGGCTGGAAATTCTTACTCTTGGAAATAATTTTATAGCCTAATGTACACCCTTATTGGGTTAGTCACAGGACCCCGAATCTCCTATCCTTATAGGAGAAGCCTAATTATAGTATTAACAAACTAAAATGGGTGTCTCGTTGGACATTCAGGTGCTGTAGGTCAAAGAATACTGAACAACAGTTTATAAAGGCTGGAAATTCTTACTCTTGGAAATAATTTTATAGCCTAATGTACACCCTTATTGGGTTAGTCACAGGACCCCGAATCTCCTATCCTTATAGGAGAAGCCTAATTATAGTATTAACAAACTAAAATGGGTGTCTCGTTGGACATTCAGGTGCTGTAGGTCAAAGAATACTGAACAACAGTTTATAAAGGCTGGAAATTCTTACTCTTGGAAATAATTTTATAGCCTAATGTACACCCTTATTGGGTTAGTCACAGGACCCCGAATCTCCTATCCTTATAGGAGAAGCCTAATTATAGTATTAACAAACTAAAATGGGTGTCTCGTTGGACATTCAGGTGCTGTAGGTCAAAGAATACTGAACAACAGTTTATAAAGGCTGGAAATTCTTACTCTTGGAAATAATTTTATAGCCTAATGTACACCCTTATTGGGTTAGTCACAGGACCCCGAATCTCCTATCCTTATAGGAGAAGCCTAATTATAGTATTAACAAACTAAAATGGGTGTCTCGTTGGACATTCAGGTGCTGTAGGTCAAAGAATACTGAACAACAGTTTATAAAGGCTGGAAATTCTTACTCTTGGAAATAATTTTATAGCCTAATGTACACCCTTATTGGGTTAGTCACAGGACCCCGAATCTCCTATCCTTATAGGAGAAGCCTAATTATAGTATTAACAAACTAAAATGGGTGTCTCGTTGGACATTCAGGTGCTGTAGGTCAAAGAATACTGAACAACAGTTTATAAAGGCTGGAAATTCTTACTCTTGGAAATAATTTTATAGCCTAATGTACACCCTTATTGGGTTAGTCACAGGACCCCGAATCTCCTATCCTTATAGGAGAAGCCTAATTATAGTATTAACAAACTAAAATGGGTGTCTCGTTGGACATTCAGGTGCTGTAGGTCAAAGAATACTGAACAACAGTTTATAAAGGCTGGAAATTCTTACTCTTGGAAATAATTTTATAGCCTAATGTACACCCTTATTGGGTTAGTCACAGGACCCCGAATCTCCTATCCTTATAGGAGAAGCCTAATTATAGTATTAACAAACTAAAATGGGTGTCTCGTTGGACATTCAGGTGCTGTAGGTCAAAGAATACTGAACAACAGTTTATAAAGGCTGGAAATTCTTACTCTTGGAAATAATTTTATAGCCTAATGTACACCCTTATTGGGTTAGTCACAGGACCCCGAATCTCCTATCCTTATAGGAGAAGCCTAATTATAGTATTAACAAACTAAAATGGGTGTCTCGTTGGACATTCAGGTGCTGTAGGTCAAAGAATACTGAACAACAGTTTATAAAGGCTGGAAATTCTTACTCTTGGAAATAATTTTATAGCCTAATGTACACCCTTATTGGGTTAGTCACAGGACCCCGAATCTCCTATCCTTATAGGAGAAGCCTAATTATAGTATTAACAAACTAAAATGGGTGTCTCGTTGGACATTCAGGTGCTGTAGGTCAAAGAATACTGAACAACAGTTTATAAAGGCTGGAAATTCTTACTCTTGGAAATAATTTTATAGCCTAATGTACACCCTTATTGGGTTAGTCACAGGACCCCGAATCTCCTATCCTTATAGGAGAAGCCTAATTATAGTATTAACAAACTAAAATGGGTGTCTCGTTGGACATTCAGGTGCTGTAGGTCAAAGAATACTGAACAACAGTTTATAAAGGCTGGAAATTCTTACTCTTGGAAATAATTTTATAGCCTAATGTACACCCTTATTGGGTTAGTCACAGGACCCCGAATCTCCTATCCTTATAGGAGAAGCCTAATTATAGTATTAACAAACTAAAATGGGTGTCTCGTTGGACATTCAGGTGCTGTAGGTCAAAGAATACTGAACAACAGTTTATAAAGGCTGGAAATTCTTACTCTTGGAAATAATTTTATAGCCTAATGTACACCCTTATTGGGTTAGTCACAGGACCCCGAATCTCCTATCCTTATAGGAGAAGCCTAATTATAGTATTAACAAACTAAAATGGGTGTCTCGTTGGACATTCAGGTGCTGTAGGTCAAAGAATACTGAACAACAGTTTATAAAGGCTGGAAATTCTTACTCTTGGAAATAATTTTATAGCCTAATGTACACCCTTATTGGGTTAGTCACAGGACCCCGAATCTCCTATCCTTATAGGAGAAGCCTAATTATAGTATTAACAAACTAAAATGGGTGTCTCGTTGGACATTCAGGTGCTGTAGGTCAAAGAATACTGAACAACAGTTTATAAAGGCTGGAAATTCTTACTCTTGGAAATAATTTTATAGCCTAATGTACACCCTTATTGGGTTAGTCACAGGACCCCGAATCTCCTATCCTTATAGGAGAAGCCTAATTATAGTATTAACAAACTAAAATGGGTGTCTCGTTGGACATTCAGGTGCTGTAGGTCAAAGAATACTGAACAACAGTTTATAAAGGCTGGAAATTCTTACTCTTGGAAATAATTTTATAGCCTAATGTACACCCTTATTGGGTTAGTCACAGGACCCCGAATCTCCTATCCTTATAGGAGAAGCCTAATTATAGTATTAACAAACTAAAATGGGTGTCTCGTTGGACATTCAGGTGCTGTAGGTCAAAGAATACTGAACAACAGTTTATAAAGGCTGGAAATTCTTACTCTTGGAAATAATTTTATAGCCTAATGTACACCCTTATTGGGTTAGTCACAGGACCCCGAATCTCCTATCCTTATAGGAGAAGCCTAATTATAGTATTAACAAACTAAAATGGGTGTCTCGTTGGACATTCAGGTGCTGTAGGTCAAAGAATACTGAACAACAGTTTATAAAGGCTGGAAATTCTTACTCTTGGAAATAATTTTATAGCCTAATGTACACCCTTATTGGGTTAGTCACAGGACCCCGAATCTCCTATCCTTATAGGAGAAGCCTAATTATAGTATTAACAAACTAAAATGGGTGTCTCGTTGGACATTCAGGTGCTGTAGGTCAAAGAATACTGAACAACAGTTTATAAAGGCTGGAAATTCTTACTCTTGGAAATAATTTTATAGCCTAATGTACACCCTTATTGGGTTAGTCACAGGACCCCGAATCTCCTATCCTTATAGGAGAAGCCTAATTATAGTATTAACAAACTAAAATGGGTGTCTCGTTGGACATTCAGGTGCTGTAGGTCAAAGAATACTGAACAACAGTTTATAAAGGCTGGAAATTCTTACTCTTGGAAATAATTTTATAGCCTAATGTACACCCTTATTGGGTTAGTCACAGGACCCCGAATCTCCTATCCTTATAGGAGAAGCCTAATTATAGTATTAACAAACTAAAATGGGTGTCTCGTTGGACATTCAGGTGCTGTAGGTCAAAGAATACTGAACAACAGTTTATAAAGGCTGGAAATTCTTACTCTTGGAAATAATTTTATAGCCTAATGTACACCCTTATTGGGTTAGTCACAGGACCCCGAATCTCCTATCCTTATAGGAGAAGCCTAATTATAGTATTAACAAACTAAAATGGGTGTCTCGTTGGACATTCAGGTGCTGTAGGTCAAAGAATACTGAACAACAGTTTATAAAGGCTGGAAATTCTTACTCTTGGAAATAATTTTATAGCCTAATGTACACCCTTATTGGGTTAGTCACAGGACCCCGAATCTCCTATCCTTATAGGAGAAGCCTAATTATAGTATTAACAAACTAAAATGGGTGTCTCGTTGGACATTCAGGTGCTGTAGGTCAAAGAATACTGAACAACAGTTTATAAAGGCTGGAAATTCTTACTCTTGGAAATAATTTTATAGCCTAATGTACACCCTTATTGGGTTAGTCACAGGACCCCGAATCTCCTATCCTTATAGGAGAAGCCTAATTATAGTATTAACAAACTAAAATGGGTGTCTCGTTGGACATTCAGGTGCTGTAGGTCAAAGAATACTGAACAACAGTTTATAAAGGCTGGAAATTCTTACTCTTGGAAATAATTTTATAGCCTAATGTACACCCTTATTGGGTTAGTCACAGGACCCCGAATCTCCTATCCTTATAGGAGAAGCCTAATTATAGTATTAACAAACTAAAATGGGTGTCTCGTTGGACATTCAGGTGCTGTAGGTCAAAGAATACTGAACAACAGTTTATAAAGGCTGGAAATTCTTACTCTTGGAAATAATTTTATAGCCTAATGTACACCCTTATTGGGTTAGTCACAGGACCCCGAATCTCCTATCCTTATAGGAGAAGCCTAATTATAGTATTAACAAACTAAAATGGGTGTCTCGTTGGACATTCAGGTGCTGTAGGTCAAAGAATACTGAACAACAGTTTATAAAGGCTGGAAATTCTTACTCTTGGAAATAATTTTATAGCCTAATGTACACCCTTATTGGGTTAGTCACAGGACCCCGAATCTCCTATCCTTATAGGAGAAGCCTAATTATAGTATTAACAAACTAAAATGGGTGTCTCGTTGGACATTCAGGTGCTGTAGGTCAAAGAATACTGAACAACAGTTTATAAAGGCTGGAAATTCTTACTCTTGGAAATAATTTTATAGCCTAATGTACACCCTTATTGGGTTAGTCACAGGACCCCGAATCTCCTATCCTTATAGGAGAAGCCTAATTATAGTATTAACAAACTAAAATGGGTGTCTCGTTGGACATTCAGGTGCTGTAGGTCAAAGAATACTGAACAACAGTTTATAAAGGCTGGAAATTCTTACTCTTGGAAATAATTTTATAGCCTAATGTACACCCTTATTGGGTTAGTCACAGGACCCCGAATCTCCTATCCTTATAGGAGAAGCCTAATTATAGTATTAACAAACTAAAATGGGTGTCTCGTTGGACATTCAGGTGCTGTAGGTCAAAGAATACTGAACAACAGTTTATAAAGGCTGGAAATTCTTACTCTTGGAAATAATTTTATAGCCTAATGTACACCCTTATTGGGTTAGTCACAGGACCCCGAATCTCCTATCCTTATAGGAGAAGCCTAATTATAGTATTAACAAACTAAAATGGGTGTCTCGTTGGACATTCAGGTGCTGTAGGTCAAAGAATACTGAACAACAGTTTATAAAGGCTGGAAATTCTTACTCTTGGAAATAATTTTATAGCCTAATGTACACCCTTATTGGGTTAGTCACAGGACCCCGAATCTCCTATCCTTATAGGAGAAGCCTAATTATAGTATTAACAAACTAAAATGGGTGTCTCGTTGGACATTCAGGTGCTGTAGGTCAAAGAATACTGAACAACAGTTTATAAAGGCTGGAAATTCTTACTCTTGGAAATAATTTTATAGCCTAATGTACACCCTTATTGGGTTAGTCACAGGACCCCGAATCTCCTATCCTTATAGGAGAAGCCTAATTATAGTATTAACAAACTAAAATGGGTGTCTCGTTGGACATTCAGGTGCTGTAGGTCAAAGAATACTGAACAACAGTTTATAAAGGCTGGAAATTCTTACTCTTGGAAATAATTTTATAGCCTAATGTACACCCTTATTGGGTTAGTCACAGGACCCCGAATCTCCTATCCTTATAGGAGAAGCCTAATTATAGTATTAACAAACTAAAATGGGTGTCTCGTTGGACATTCAGGTGCTGTAGGTCAAAGAATACTGAACAACAGTTTATAAAGGCTGGAAATTCTTACTCTTGGAAATAATTTTATAGCCTAATGTACACCCTTATTGGGTTAGTCACAGGACCCCGAATCTCCTATCCTTATAGGAGAAGCCTAATTATAGTATTAACAAACTAAAATGGGTGTCTCGTTGGACATTCAGGTGCTGTAGGTCAAAGAATACTGAACAACAGTTTATAAAGGCTGGAAATTCTTACTCTTGGAAATAATTTTATAGCCTAATGTACACCCTTATTGGGTTAGTCACAGGACCCCGAATCTCCTATCCTTATAGGAGAAGCCTAATTATAGTATTAACAAACTAAAATGGGTGTCTCGTTGGACATTCAGGTGCTGTAGGTCAAAGAATACTGAACAACAGTTTATAAAGGCTGGAAATTCTTACTCTTGGAAATAATTTTATAGCCTAATGTACACCCTTATTGGGTTAGTCACAGGACCCCGAATCTCCTATCCTTATAGGAGAAGCCTAATTATAGTATTAACAAACTAAAATGGGTGTCTCGTTGGACATTCAGGTGCTGTAGGTCAAAGAATACTGAACAACAGTTTATAAAGGCTGGAAATTCTTACTCTTGGAAATAATTTTATAGCCTAATGTACACCCTTATTGGGTTAGTCACAGGACCCCGAATCTCCTATCCTTATAGGAGAAGCCTAATTATAGTATTAACAAACTAAAATGGGTGTCTCGTTGGACATTCAGGTGCTGTAGGTCAAAGAATACTGAACAACAGTTTATAAAGGCTGGAAATTCTTACTCTTGGAAATAATTTTATAGCCTAATGTACACCCTTATTGGGTTAGTCACAGGACCCCGAATCTCCTATCCTTATAGGAGAAGCCTAATTATAGTATTAACAAACTAAAATGGGTGTCTCGTTGGACATTCAGGTGCTGTAGGTCAAAGAATACTGAACAACAGTTTATAAAGGCTGGAAATTCTTACTCTTGGAAATAATTTTATAGCCTAATGTACACCCTTATTGGGTTAGTCACAGGACCCCGAATCTCCTATCCTTATAGGAGAAGCCTAATTATAGTATTAACAAACTAAAATGGGTGTCTCGTTGGACATTCAGGTGCTGTAGGTCAAAGAATACTGAACAACAGTTTATAAAGGCTGGAAATTCTTACTCTTGGAAATAATTTTATAGCCTAATGTACACCCTTATTGGGTTAGTCACAGGACCCCGAATCTCCTATCCTTATAGGAGAAGCCTAATTATAGTATTAACAAACTAAAATGGGTGTCTCGTTGGACATTCAGGTGCTGTAGGTCAAAGAATACTGAACAACAGTTTATAAAGGCTGGAAATTCTTACTCTTGGAAATAATTTTATAGCCTAATGTACACCCTTATTGGGTTAGTCACAGGACCCCGAATCTCCTATCCTTATAGGAGAAGCCTAATTATAGTATTAACAAACTAAAATGGGTGTCTCGTTGGACATTCAGGTGCTGTAGGTCAAAGAATACTGAACAACAGTTTATAAAGGCTGGAAATTCTTACTCTTGGAAATAATTTTATAGCCTAATGTACACCCTTATTGGGTTAGTCACAGGACCCCGAATCTCCTATCCTTATAGGAGAAGCCTAATTATAGTATTAACAAACTAAAATGGGTGTCTCGTTGGACATTCAGGTGCTGTAGGTCAAAGAATACTGAACAACAGTTTATAAAGGCTGGAAATTCTTACTCTTGGAAATAATTTTATAGCCTAATGTACACCCTTATTGGGTTAGTCACAGGACCCCGAATCTCCTATCCTTATAGGAGAAGCCTAATTATAGTATTAACAAACTAAAATGGGTGTCTCGTTGGACATTCAGGTGCTGTAGGTCAAAGAATACTGAACAACAGTTTATAAAGGCTGGAAATTCTTACTCTTGGAAATAATTTTATAGCCTAATGTACACCCTTATTGGGTTAGTCACAGGACCCCGAATCTCCTATCCTTATAGGAGAAGCCTAATTATAGTATTAACAAACTAAAATGGGTGTCTCGTTGGACATTCAGGTGCTGTAGGTCAAAGAATACTGAACAACAGTTTATAAAGGCTGGAAATTCTTACTCTTGGAAATAATTTTATAGCCTAATGTACACCCTTATTGGGTTAGTCACAGGACCCCGAATCTCCTATCCTTATAGGAGAAGCCTAATTATAGTATTAACAAACTAAAATGGGTGTCTCGTTGGACATTCAGGTGCTGTAGGTCAAAGAATACTGAACAACAGTTTATAAAGGCTGGAAATTCTTACTCTTGGAAATAATTTTATAGCCTAATGTACACCCTTATTGGGTTAGTCACAGGACCCCGAATCTCCTATCCTTATAGGAGAAGCCTAATTATAGTATTAACAAACTAAAATGGGTGTCTCGTTGGACATTCAGGTGCTGTAGGTCAAAGAATACTGAACAACAGTTTATAAAGGCTGGAAATTCTTACTCTTGGAAATAATTTTATAGCCTAATGTACACCCTTATTGGGTTAGTCACAGGACCCCGAATCTCCTATCCTTATAGGAGAAGCCTAATTATAGTATTAACAAACTAAAATGGGTGTCTCGTTGGACATTCAGGTGCTGTAGGTCAAAGAATACTGAACAACAGTTTATAAAGGCTGGAAATTCTTACTCTTGGAAATAATTTTATAGCCTAATGTACACCCTTATTGGGTTAGTCACAGGACCCCGAATCTCCTATCCTTATAGGAGAAGCCTAATTATAGTATTAACAAACTAAAATGGGTGTCTCGTTGGACATTCAGGTGCTGTAGGTCAAAGAATACTGAACAACAGTTTATAAAGGCTGGAAATTCTTACTCTTGGAAATAATTTTATAGCCTAATGTACACCCTTATTGGGTTAGTCACAGGACCCCGAATCTCCTATCCTTATAGGAGAAGCCTAATTATAGTATTAACAAACTAAAATGGGTGTCTCGTTGGACATTCAGGTGCTGTAGGTCAAAGAATACTGAACAACAGTTTATAAAGGCTGGAAATTCTTACTCTTGGAAATAATTTTATAGCCTAATGTACACCCTTATTGGGTTAGTCACAGGACCCCGAATCTCCTATCCTTATAGGAGAAGCCTAATTATAGTATTAACAAACTAAAATGGGTGTCTCGTTGGACATTCAGGTGCTGTAGGTCAAAGAATACTGAACAACAGTTTATAAAGGCTGGAAATTCTTACTCTTGGAAATAATTTTATAGCCTAATGTACACCCTTATTGGGTTAGTCACAGGACCCCGAATCTCCTATCCTTATAGGAGAAGCCTAATTATAGTATTAACAAACTAAAATGGGTGTCTCGTTGGACATTCAGGTGCTGTAGGTCAAAGAATACTGAACAACAGTTTATAAAGGCTGGAAATTCTTACTCTTGGAAATAATTTTATAGCCTAATGTACACCCTTATTGGGTTAGTCACAGGACCCCGAATCTCCTATCCTTATAGGAGAAGCCTAATTATAGTATTAACAAACTAAAATGGGTGTCTCGTTGGACATTCAGGTGCTGTAGGTCAAAGAATACTGAACAACAGTTTATAAAGGCTGGAAATTCTTACTCTTGGAAATAATTTTATAGCCTAATGTACACCCTTATTGGGTTAGTCACAGGACCCCGAATCTCCTATCCTTATAGGAGAAGCCTAATTATAGTATTAACAAACTAAAATGGGTGTCTCGTTGGACATTCAGGTGCTGTAGGTCAAAGAATACTGAACAACAGTTTATAAAGGCTGGAAATTCTTACTCTTGGAAATAATTTTATAGCCTAATGTACACCCTTATTGGGTTAGTCACAGGACCCCGAATCTCCTATCCTTATAGGAGAAGCCTAATTATAGTATTAACAAACTAAAATGGGTGTCTCGTTGGACATTCAGGTGCTGTAGGTCAAAGAATACTGAACAACAGTTTATAAAGGCTGGAAATTCTTACTCTTGGAAATAATTTTATAGCCTAATGTACACCCTTATTGGGTTAGTCACAGGACCCCGAATCTCCTATCCTTATAGGAGAAGCCTAATTATAGTATTAACAAACTAAAATGGGTGTCTCGTTGGACATTCAGGTGCTGTAGGTCAAAGAATACTGAACAACAGTTTATAAAGGCTGGAAATTCTTACTCTTGGAAATAATTTTATAGCCTAATGTACACCCTTATTGGGTTAGTCACAGGACCCCGAATCTCCTATCCTTATAGGAGAAGCCTAATTATAGTATTAACAAACTAAAATGGGTGTCTCGTTGGACATTCAGGTGCTGTAGGTCAAAGAATACTGAACAACAGTTTATAAAGGCTGGAAATTCTTACTCTTGGAAATAATTTTATAGCCTAATGTACACCCTTATTGGGTTAGTCACAGGACCCCGAATCTCCTATCCTTATAGGAGAAGCCTAATTATAGTATTAACAAACTAAAATGGGTGTCTCGTTGGACATTCAGGTGCTGTAGGTCAAAGAATACTGAACAACAGTTTATAAAGGCTGGAAATTCTTACTCTTGGAAATAATTTTATAGCCTAATGTACACCCTTATTGGGTTAGTCACAGGACCCCGAATCTCCTATCCTTATAGGAGAAGCCTAATTATAGTATTAACAAACTAAAATGGGTGTCTCGTTGGACATTCAGGTGCTGTAGGTCAAAGAATACTGAACAACAGTTTATAAAGGCTGGAAATTCTTACTCTTGGAAATAATTTTATAGCCTAATGTACACCCTTATTGGGTTAGTCACAGGACCCCGAATCTCCTATCCTTATAGGAGAAGCCTAATTATAGTATTAACAAACTAAAATGGGTGTCTCGTTGGACATTCAGGTGCTGTAGGTCAAAGAATACTGAACAACAGTTTATAAAGGCTGGAAATTCTTACTCTTGGAAATAATTTTATAGCCTAATGTACACCCTTATTGGGTTAGTCACAGGACCCCGAATCTCCTATCCTTATAGGAGAAGCCTAATTATAGTATTAACAAACTAAAATGGGTGTCTCGTTGGACATTCAGGTGCTGTAGGTCAAAGAATACTGAACAACAGTTTATAAAGGCTGGAAATTCTTACTCTTGGAAATAATTTTATAGCCTAATGTACACCCTTATTGGGTTAGTCACAGGACCCCGAATCTCCTATCCTTATAGGAGAAGCCTAATTATAGTATTAACAAACTAAAATGGGTGTCTCGTTGGACATTCAGGTGCTGTAGGTCAAAGAATACTGAACAACAGTTTATAAAGGCTGGAAATTCTTACTCTTGGAAATAATTTTATAGCCTAATGTACACCCTTATTGGGTTAGTCACAGGACCCCGAATCTCCTATCCTTATAGGAGAAGCCTAATTATAGTATTAACAAACTAAAATGGGTGTCTCGTTGGACATTCAGGTGCTGTAGGTCAAAGAATACTGAACAACAGTTTATAAAGGCTGGAAATTCTTACTCTTGGAAATAATTTTATAGCCTAATGTACACCCTTATTGGGTTAGTCACAGGACCCCGAATCTCCTATCCTTATAGGAGAAGCCTAATTATAGTATTAACAAACTAAAATGGGTGTCTCGTTGGACATTCAGGTGCTGTAGGTCAAAGAATACTGAACAACAGTTTATAAAGGCTGGAAATTCTTACTCTTGGAAATAATTTTATAGCCTAATGTACACCCTTATTGGGTTAGTCACAGGACCCCGAATCTCCTATCCTTATAGGAGAAGCCTAATTATAGTATTAACAAACTAAAATGGGTGTCTCGTTGGACATTCAGGTGCTGTAGGTCAAAGAATACTGAACAACAGTTTATAAAGGCTGGAAATTCTTACTCTTGGAAATAATTTTATAGCCTAATGTACACCCTTATTGGGTTAGTCACAGGACCCCGAATCTCCTATCCTTATAGGAGAAGCCTAATTATAGTATTAACAAACTAAAATGGGTGTCTCGTTGGACATTCAGGTGCTGTAGGTCAAAGAATACTGAACAACAGTTTATAAAGGCTGGAAATTCTTACTCTTGGAAATAATTTTATAGCCTAATGTACACCCTTATTGGGTTAGTCACAGGACCCCGAATCTCCTATCCTTATAGGAGAAGCCTAATTATAGTATTAACAAACTAAAATGGGTGTCTCGTTGGACATTCAGGTGCTGTAGGTCAAAGAATACTGAACAACAGTTTATAAAGGCTGGAAATTCTTACTCTTGGAAATAATTTTATAGCCTAATGTACACCCTTATTGGGTTAGTCACAGGACCCCGAATCTCCTATCCTTATAGGAGAAGCCTAATTATAGTATTAACAAACTAAAATGGGTGTCTCGTTGGACATTCAGGTGCTGTAGGTCAAAGAATACTGAACAACAGTTTATAAAGGCTGGAAATTCTTACTCTTGGAAATAATTTTATAGCCTAATGTACACCCTTATTGGGTTAGTCACAGGACCCCGAATCTCCTATCCTTATAGGAGAAGCCTAATTATAGTATTAACAAACTAAAATGGGTGTCTCGTTGGACATTCAGGTGCTGTAGGTCAAAGAATACTGAACAACAGTTTATAAAGGCTGGAAATTCTTACTCTTGGAAATAATTTTATAGCCTAATGTACACCCTTATTGGGTTAGTCACAGGACCCCGAATCTCCTATCCTTATAGGAGAAGCCTAATTATAGTATTAACAAACTAAAATGGGTGTCTCGTTGGACATTCAGGTGCTGTAGGTCAAAGAATACTGAACAACAGTTTATAAAGGCTGGAAATTCTTACTCTTGGAAATAATTTTATAGCCTAATGTACACCCTTATTGGGTTAGTCACAGGACCCCGAATCTCCTATCCTTATAGGAGAAGCCTAATTATAGTATTAACAAACTAAAATGGGTGTCTCGTTGGACATTCAGGTGCTGTAGGTCAAAGAATACTGAACAACAGTTTATAAAGGCTGGAAATTCTTACTCTTGGAAATAATTTTATAGCCTAATGTACACCCTTATTGGGTTAGTCACAGGACCCCGAATCTCCTATCCTTATAGGAGAAGCCTAATTATAGTATTAACAAACTAAAATGGGTGTCTCGTTGGACATTCAGGTGCTGTAGGTCAAAGAATACTGAACAACAGTTTATAAAGGCTGGAAATTCTTACTCTTGGAAATAATTTTATAGCCTAATGTACACCCTTATTGGGTTAGTCACAGGACCCCGAATCTCCTATCCTTATAGGAGAAGCCTAATTATAGTATTAACAAACTAAAATGGGTGTCTCGTTGGACATTCAGGTGCTGTAGGTCAAAGAATACTGAACAACAGTTTATAAAGGCTGGAAATTCTTACTCTTGGAAATAATTTTATAGCCTAATGTACACCCTTATTGGGTTAGTCACAGGACCCCGAATCTCCTATCCTTATAGGAGAAGCCTAATTATAGTATTAACAAACTAAAATGGGTGTCTCGTTGGACATTCAGGTGCTGTAGGTCAAAGAATACTGAACAACAGTTTATAAAGGCTGGAAATTCTTACTCTTGGAAATAATTTTATAGCCTAATGTACACCCTTATTGGGTTAGTCACAGGACCCCGAATCTCCTATCCTTATAGGAGAAGCCTAATTATAGTATTAACAAACTAAAATGGGTGTCTCGTTGGACATTCAGGTGCTGTAGGTCAAAGAATACTGAACAACAGTTTATAAAGGCTGGAAATTCTTACTCTTGGAAATAATTTTATAGCCTAATGTACACCCTTATTGGGTTAGTCACAGGACCCCGAATCTCCTATCCTTATAGGAGAAGCCTAATTATAGTATTAACAAACTAAAATGGGTGTCTCGTTGGACATTCAGGTGCTGTAGGTCAAAGAATACTGAACAACAGTTTATAAAGGCTGGAAATTCTTACTCTTGGAAATAATTTTATAGCCTAATGTACACCCTTATTGGGTTAGTCACAGGACCCCGAATCTCCTATCCTTATAGGAGAAGCCTAATTATAGTATTAACAAACTAAAATGGGTGTCTCGTTGGACATTCAGGTGCTGTAGGTCAAAGAATACTGAACAACAGTTTATAAAGGCTGGAAATTCTTACTCTTGGAAATAATTTTATAGCCTAATGTACACCCTTATTGGGTTAGTCACAGGACCCCGAATCTCCTATCCTTATAGGAGAAGCCTAATTATAGTATTAACAAACTAAAATGGGTGTCTCGTTGGACATTCAGGTGCTGTAGGTCAAAGAATACTGAACAACAGTTTATAAAGGCTGGAAATTCTTACTCTTGGAAATAATTTTATAGCCTAATGTACACCCTTATTGGGTTAGTCACAGGACCCCGAATCTCCTATCCTTATAGGAGAAGCCTAATTATAGTATTAACAAACTAAAATGGGTGTCTCGTTGGACATTCAGGTGCTGTAGGTCAAAGAATACTGAACAACAGTTTATAAAGGCTGGAAATTCTTACTCTTGGAAATAATTTTATAGCCTAATGTACACCCTTATTGGGTTAGTCACAGGACCCCGAATCTCCTATCCTTATAGGAGAAGCCTAATTATAGTATTAACAAACTAAAATGGGTGTCTCGTTGGACATTCAGGTGCTGTAGGTCAAAGAATACTGAACAACAGTTTATAAAGGCTGGAAATTCTTACTCTTGGAAATAATTTTATAGCCTAATGTACACCCTTATTGGGTTAGTCACAGGACCCCGAATCTCCTATCCTTATAGGAGAAGCCTAATTATAGTATTAACAAACTAAAATGGGTGTCTCGTTGGACATTCAGGTGCTGTAGGTCAAAGAATACTGAACAACAGTTTATAAAGGCTGGAAATTCTTACTCTTGGAAATAATTTTATAGCCTAATGTACACCCTTATTGGGTTAGTCACAGGACCCCGAATCTCCTATCCTTATAGGAGAAGCCTAATTATAGTATTAACAAACTAAAATGGGTGTCTCGTTGGACATTCAGGTGCTGTAGGTCAAAGAATACTGAACAACAGTTTATAAAGGCTGGAAATTCTTACTCTTGGAAATAATTTTATAGCCTAATGTACACCCTTATTGGGTTAGTCACAGGACCCCGAATCTCCTATCCTTATAGGAGAAGCCTAATTATAGTATTAACAAACTAAAATGGGTGTCTCGTTGGACATTCAGGTGCTGTAGGTCAAAGAATACTGAACAACAGTTTATAAAGGCTGGAAATTCTTACTCTTGGAAATAATTTTATAGCCTAATGTACACCCTTATTGGGTTAGTCACAGGACCCCGAATCTCCTATCCTTATAGGAGAAGCCTAATTATAGTATTAACAAACTAAAATGGGTGTCTCGTTGGACATTCAGGTGCTGTAGGTCAAAGAATACTGAACAACAGTTTATAAAGGCTGGAAATTCTTACTCTTGGAAATAATTTTATAGCCTAATGTACACCCTTATTGGGTTAGTCACAGGACCCCGAATCTCCTATCCTTATAGGAGAAGCCTAATTATAGTATTAACAAACTAAAATGGGTGTCTCGTTGGACATTCAGGTGCTGTAGGTCAAAGAATACTGAACAACAGTTTATAAAGGCTGGAAATTCTTACTCTTGGAAATAATTTTATAGCCTAATGTACACCCTTATTGGGTTAGTCACAGGACCCCGAATCTCCTATCCTTATAGGAGAAGCCTAATTATAGTATTAACAAACTAAAATGGGTGTCTCGTTGGACATTCAGGTGCTGTAGGTCAAAGAATACTGAACAACAGTTTATAAAGGCTGGAAATTCTTACTCTTGGAAATAATTTTATAGCCTAATGTACACCCTTATTGGGTTAGTCACAGGACCCCGAATCTCCTATCCTTATAGGAGAAGCCTAATTATAGTATTAACAAACTAAAATGGGTGTCTCGTTGGACATTCAGGTGCTGTAGGTCAAAGAATACTGAACAACAGTTTATAAAGGCTGGAAATTCTTACTCTTGGAAATAATTTTATAGCCTAATGTACACCCTTATTGGGTTAGTCACAGGACCCCGAATCTCCTATCCTTATAGGAGAAGCCTAATTATAGTATTAACAAACTAAAATGGGTGTCTCGTTGGACATTCAGGTGCTGTAGGTCAAAGAATACTGAACAACAGTTTATAAAGGCTGGAAATTCTTACTCTTGGAAATAATTTTATAGCCTAATGTACACCCTTATTGGGTTAGTCACAGGACCCCGAATCTCCTATCCTTATAGGAGAAGCCTAATTATAGTATTAACAAACTAAAATGGGTGTCTCGTTGGACATTCAGGTGCTGTAGGTCAAAGAATACTGAACAACAGTTTATAAAGGCTGGAAATTCTTACTCTTGGAAATAATTTTATAGCCTAATGTACACCCTTATTGGGTTAGTCACAGGACCCCGAATCTCCTATCCTTATAGGAGAAGCCTAATTATAGTATTAACAAACTAAAATGGGTGTCTCGTTGGACATTCAGGTGCTGTAGGTCAAAGAATACTGAACAACAGTTTATAAAGGCTGGAAATTCTTACTCTTGGAAATAATTTTATAGCCTAATGTACACCCTTATTGGGTTAGTCACAGGACCCCGAATCTCCTATCCTTATAGGAGAAGCCTAATTATAGTATTAACAAACTAAAATGGGTGTCTCGTTGGACATTCAGGTGCTGTAGGTCAAAGAATACTGAACAACAGTTTATAAAGGCTGGAAATTCTTACTCTTGGAAATAATTTTATAGCCTAATGTACACCCTTATTGGGTTAGTCACAGGACCCCGAATCTCCTATCCTTATAGGAGAAGCCTAATTATAGTATTAACAAACTAAAATGGGTGTCTCGTTGGACATTCAGGTGCTGTAGGTCAAAGAATACTGAACAACAGTTTATAAAGGCTGGAAATTCTTACTCTTGGAAATAATTTTATAGCCTAATGTACACCCTTATTGGGTTAGTCACAGGACCCCGAATCTCCTATCCTTATAGGAGAAGCCTAATTATAGTATTAACAAACTAAAATGGGTGTCTCGTTGGACATTCAGGTGCTGTAGGTCAAAGAATACTGAACAACAGTTTATAAAGGCTGGAAATTCTTACTCTTGGAAATAATTTTATAGCCTAATGTACACCCTTATTGGGTTAGTCACAGGACCCCGAATCTCCTATCCTTATAGGAGAAGCCTAATTATAGTATTAACAAACTAAAATGGGTGTCTCGTTGGACATTCAGGTGCTGTAGGTCAAAGAATACTGAACAACAGTTTATAAAGGCTGGAAATTCTTACTCTTGGAAATAATTTTATAGCCTAATGTACACCCTTATTGGGTTAGTCACAGGACCCCGAATCTCCTATCCTTATAGGAGAAGCCTAATTATAGTATTAACAAACTAAAATGGGTGTCTCGTTGGACATTCAGGTGCTGTAGGTCAAAGAATACTGAACAACAGTTTATAAAGGCTGGAAATTCTTACTCTTGGAAATAATTTTATAGCCTAATGTACACCCTTATTGGGTTAGTCACAGGACCCCGAATCTCCTATCCTTATAGGAGAAGCCTAATTATAGTATTAACAAACTAAAATGGGTGTCTCGTTGGACATTCAGGTGCTGTAGGTCAAAGAATACTGAACAACAGTTTATAAAGGCTGGAAATTCTTACTCTTGGAAATAATTTTATAGCCTAATGTACACCCTTATTGGGTTAGTCACAGGACCCCGAATCTCCTATCCTTATAGGAGAAGCCTAATTATAGTATTAACAAACTAAAATGGGTGTCTCGTTGGACATTCAGGTGCTGTAGGTCAAAGAATACTGAACAACAGTTTATAAAGGCTGGAAATTCTTACTCTTGGAAATAATTTTATAGCCTAATGTACACCCTTATTGGGTTAGTCACAGGACCCCGAATCTCCTATCCTTATAGGAGAAGCCTAATTATAGTATTAACAAACTAAAATGGGTGTCTCGTTGGACATTCAGGTGCTGTAGGTCAAAGAATACTGAACAACAGTTTATAAAGGCTGGAAATTCTTACTCTTGGAAATAATTTTATAGCCTAATGTACACCCTTATTGGGTTAGTCACAGGACCCCGAATCTCCTATCCTTATAGGAGAAGCCTAATTATAGTATTAACAAACTAAAATGGGTGTCTCGTTGGACATTCAGGTGCTGTAGGTCAAAGAATACTGAACAACAGTTTATAAAGGCTGGAAATTCTTACTCTTGGAAATAATTTTATAGCCTAATGTACACCCTTATTGGGTTAGTCACAGGACCCCGAATCTCCTATCCTTATAGGAGAAGCCTAATTATAGTATTAACAAACTAAAATGGGTGTCTCGTTGGACATTCAGGTGCTGTAGGTCAAAGAATACTGAACAACAGTTTATAAAGGCTGGAAATTCTTACTCTTGGAAATAATTTTATAGCCTAATGTACACCCTTATTGGGTTAGTCACAGGACCCCGAATCTCCTATCCTTATAGGAGAAGCCTAATTATAGTATTAACAAACTAAAATGGGTGTCTCGTTGGACATTCAGGTGCTGTAGGTCAAAGAATACTGAACAACAGTTTATAAAGGCTGGAAATTCTTACTCTTGGAAATAATTTTATAGCCTAATGTACACCCTTATTGGGTTAGTCACAGGACCCCGAATCTCCTATCCTTATAGGAGAAGCCTAATTATAGTATTAACAAACTAAAATGGGTGTCTCGTTGGACATTCAGGTGCTGTAGGTCAAAGAATACTGAACAACAGTTTATAAAGGCTGGAAATTCTTACTCTTGGAAATAATTTTATAGCCTAATGTACACCCTTATTGGGTTAGTCACAGGACCCCGAATCTCCTATCCTTATAGGAGAAGCCTAATTATAGTATTAACAAACTAAAATGGGTGTCTCGTTGGACATTCAGGTGCTGTAGGTCAAAGAATACTGAACAACAGTTTATAAAGGCTGGAAATTCTTACTCTTGGAAATAATTTTATAGCCTAATGTACACCCTTATTGGGTTAGTCACAGGACCCCGAATCTCCTATCCTTATAGGAGAAGCCTAATTATAGTATTAACAAACTAAAATGGGTGTCTCGTTGGACATTCAGGTGCTGTAGGTCAAAGAATACTGAACAACAGTTTATAAAGGCTGGAAATTCTTACTCTTGGAAATAATTTTATAGCCTAATGTACACCCTTATTGGGTTAGTCACAGGACCCCGAATCTCCTATCCTTATAGGAGAAGCCTAATTATAGTATTAACAAACTAAAATGGGTGTCTCGTTGGACATTCAGGTGCTGTAGGTCAAAGAATACTGAACAACAGTTTATAAAGGCTGGAAATTCTTACTCTTGGAAATAATTTTATAGCCTAATGTACACCCTTATTGGGTTAGTCACAGGACCCCGAATCTCCTATCCTTATAGGAGAAGCCTAATTATAGTATTAACAAACTAAAATGGGTGTCTCGTTGGACATTCAGGTGCTGTAGGTCAAAGAATACTGAACAACAGTTTATAAAGGCTGGAAATTCTTACTCTTGGAAATAATTTTATAGCCTAATGTACACCCTTATTGGGTTAGTCACAGGACCCCGAATCTCCTATCCTTATAGGAGAAGCCTAATTATAGTATTAACAAACTAAAATGGGTGTCTCGTTGGACATTCAGGTGCTGTAGGTCAAAGAATACTGAACAACAGTTTATAAAGGCTGGAAATTCTTACTCTTGGAAATAATTTTATAGCCTAATGTACACCCTTATTGGGTTAGTCACAGGACCCCGAATCTCCTATCCTTATAGGAGAAGCCTAATTATAGTATTAACAAACTAAAATGGGTGTCTCGTTGGACATTCAGGTGCTGTAGGTCAAAGAATACTGAACAACAGTTTATAAAGGCTGGAAATTCTTACTCTTGGAAATAATTTTATAGCCTAATGTACACCCTTATTGGGTTAGTCACAGGACCCCGAATCTCCTATCCTTATAGGAGAAGCCTAATTATAGTATTAACAAACTAAAATGGGTGTCTCGTTGGACATTCAGGTGCTGTAGGTCAAAGAATACTGAACAACAGTTTATAAAGGCTGGAAATTCTTACTCTTGGAAATAATTTTATAGCCTAATGTACACCCTTATTGGGTTAGTCACAGGACCCCGAATCTCCTATCCTTATAGGAGAAGCCTAATTATAGTATTAACAAACTAAAATGGGTGTCTCGTTGGACATTCAGGTGCTGTAGGTCAAAGAATACTGAACAACAGTTTATAAAGGCTGGAAATTCTTACTCTTGGAAATAATTTTATAGCCTAATGTACACCCTTATTGGGTTAGTCACAGGACCCCGAATCTCCTATCCTTATAGGAGAAGCCTAATTATAGTATTAACAAACTAAAATGGGTGTCTCGTTGGACATTCAGGTGCTGTAGGTCAAAGAATACTGAACAACAGTTTATAAAGGCTGGAAATTCTTACTCTTGGAAATAATTTTATAGCCTAATGTACACCCTTATTGGGTTAGTCACAGGACCCCGAATCTCCTATCCTTATAGGAGAAGCCTAATTATAGTATTAACAAACTAAAATGGGTGTCTCGTTGGACATTCAGGTGCTGTAGGTCAAAGAATACTGAACAACAGTTTATAAAGGCTGGAAATTCTTACTCTTGGAAATAATTTTATAGCCTAATGTACACCCTTATTGGGTTAGTCACAGGACCCCGAATCTCCTATCCTTATAGGAGAAGCCTAATTATAGTATTAACAAACTAAAATGGGTGTCTCGTTGGACATTCAGGTGCTGTAGGTCAAAGAATACTGAACAACAGTTTATAAAGGCTGGAAATTCTTACTCTTGGAAATAATTTTATAGCCTAATGTACACCCTTATTGGGTTAGTCACAGGACCCCGAATCTCCTATCCTTATAGGAGAAGCCTAATTATAGTATTAACAAACTAAAATGGGTGTCTCGTTGGACATTCAGGTGCTGTAGGTCAAAGAATACTGAACAACAGTTTATAAAGGCTGGAAATTCTTACTCTTGGAAATAATTTTATAGCCTAATGTACACCCTTATTGGGTTAGTCACAGGACCCCGAATCTCCTATCCTTATAGGAGAAGCCTAATTATAGTATTAACAAACTAAAATGGGTGTCTCGTTGGACATTCAGGTGCTGTAGGTCAAAGAATACTGAACAACAGTTTATAAAGGCTGGAAATTCTTACTCTTGGAAATAATTTTATAGCCTAATGTACACCCTTATTGGGTTAGTCACAGGACCCCGAATCTCCTATCCTTATAGGAGAAGCCTAATTATAGTATTAACAAACTAAAATGGGTGTCTCGTTGGACATTCAGGTGCTGTAGGTCAAAGAATACTGAACAACAGTTTATAAAGGCTGGAAATTCTTACTCTTGGAAATAATTTTATAGCCTAATGTACACCCTTATTGGGTTAGTCACAGGACCCCGAATCTCCTATCCTTATAGGAGAAGCCTAATTATAGTATTAACAAACTAAAATGGGTGTCTCGTTGGACATTCAGGTGCTGTAGGTCAAAGAATACTGAACAACAGTTTATAAAGGCTGGAAATTCTTACTCTTGGAAATAATTTTATAGCCTAATGTACACCCTTATTGGGTTAGTCACAGGACCCCGAATCTCCTATCCTTATAGGAGAAGCCTAATTATAGTATTAACAAACTAAAATGGGTGTCTCGTTGGACATTCAGGTGCTGTAGGTCAAAGAATACTGAACAACAGTTTATAAAGGCTGGAAATTCTTACTCTTGGAAATAATTTTATAGCCTAATGTACACCCTTATTGGGTTAGTCACAGGACCCCGAATCTCCTATCCTTATAGGAGAAGCCTAATTATAGTATTAACAAACTAAAATGGGTGTCTCGTTGGACATTCAGGTGCTGTAGGTCAAAGAATACTGAACAACAGTTTATAAAGGCTGGAAATTCTTACTCTTGGAAATAATTTTATAGCCTAATGTACACCCTTATTGGGTTAGTCACAGGACCCCGAATCTCCTATCCTTATAGGAGAAGCCTAATTATAGTATTAACAAACTAAAATGGGTGTCTCGTTGGACATTCAGGTGCTGTAGGTCAAAGAATACTGAACAACAGTTTATAAAGGCTGGAAATTCTTACTCTTGGAAATAATTTTATAGCCTAATGTACACCCTTATTGGGTTAGTCACAGGACCCCGAATCTCCTATCCTTATAGGAGAAGCCTAATTATAGTATTAACAAACTAAAATGGGTGTCTCGTTGGACATTCAGGTGCTGTAGGTCAAAGAATACTGAACAACAGTTTATAAAGGCTGGAAATTCTTACTCTTGGAAATAATTTTATAGCCTAATGTACACCCTTATTGGGTTAGTCACAGGACCCCGAATCTCCTATCCTTATAGGAGAAGCCTAATTATAGTATTAACAAACTAAAATGGGTGTCTCGTTGGACATTCAGGTGCTGTAGGTCAAAGAATACTGAACAACAGTTTATAAAGGCTGGAAATTCTTACTCTTGGAAATAATTTTATAGCCTAATGTACACCCTTATTGGGTTAGTCACAGGACCCCGAATCTCCTATCCTTATAGGAGAAGCCTAATTATAGTATTAACAAACTAAAATGGGTGTCTCGTTGGACATTCAGGTGCTGTAGGTCAAAGAATACTGAACAACAGTTTATAAAGGCTGGAAATTCTTACTCTTGGAAATAATTTTATAGCCTAATGTACACCCTTATTGGGTTAGTCACAGGACCCCGAATCTCCTATCCTTATAGGAGAAGCCTAATTATAGTATTAACAAACTAAAATGGGTGTCTCGTTGGACATTCAGGTGCTGTAGGTCAAAGAATACTGAACAACAGTTTATAAAGGCTGGAAATTCTTACTCTTGGAAATAATTTTATAGCCTAATGTACACCCTTATTGGGTTAGTCACAGGACCCCGAATCTCCTATCCTTATAGGAGAAGCCTAACGTGGCTTCTCCTATAAGGATAGGAGATTCGGGGTCCTGTGACTAACCCAATAAGGGTGTACATTAGGCTATAAAATTATTTCCAAGAGTAAGAATTTCCAGCCTTTATAAACTGTTGTTCAGTATTCTTTGACCTACAGCACCTGAATGTCCAACGAGACACCCATTTTAGTTTGTTAATACTATAATTAGGCTTCTCCTATAAGGATAGGAGATTCGGGGTCCTGTGACTAACCCAATAAGGGTGTACATTAGGCTATAAAATTATTTCCAAGAGTAAGAATTTCCAGCCTTTATAAACTGTTGTTCAGTATTCTTTGACCTACAGCACCTGAATGTCCAACGAGACACCCATTTTAGTTTGTTAATACTATAATTAGGCTTCTCCTATAAGGATAGGAGATTCGGGGTCCTGTGACTAACCCAATAAGGGTGTACATTAGGCTATAAAATTATTTCCAAGAGTAAGAATTTCCAGCCTTTATAAACTGTTGTTCAGTATTCTTTGACCTACAGCACCTGAATGTCCAACGAGACACCCATTTTAGTTTGTTAATACTATAATTAGGCTTCTCCTATAAGGATAGGAGATTCGGGGTCCTGTGACTAACCCAATAAGGGTGTACATTAGGCTATAAAATTATTTCCAAGAGTAAGAATTTCCAGCCTTTATAAACTGTTGTTCAGTATTCTTTGACCTACAGCACCTGAATGTCCAACGAGACACCCATTTTAGTTTGTTAATACTATAATTAGGCTTCTCCTATAAGGATAGGAGATTCGGGGTCCTGTGACTAACCCAATAAGGGTGTACATTAGGCTATAAAATTATTTCCAAGAGTAAGAATTTCCAGCCTTTATAAACTGTTGTTCAGTATTCTTTGACCTACAGCACCTGAATGTCCAACGAGACACCCATTTTAGTTTGTTAATACTATAATTAGGCTTCTCCTATAAGGATAGGAGATTCGGGGTCCTGTGACTAACCCAATAAGGGTGTACATTAGGCTATAAAATTATTTCCAAGAGTAAGAATTTCCAGCCTTTATAAACTGTTGTTCAGTATTCTTTGACCTACAGCACCTGAATGTCCAACGAGACACCCATTTTAGTTTGTTAATACTATAATTAGGCTTCTCCTATAAGGATAGGAGATTCGGGGTCCTGTGACTAACCCAATAAGGGTGTACATTAGGCTATAAAATTATTTCCAAGAGTAAGAATTTCCAGCCTTTATAAACTGTTGTTCAGTATTCTTTGACCTACAGCACCTGAATGTCCAACGAGACACCCATTTTAGTTTGTTAATACTATAATTAGGCTTCTCCTATAAGGATAGGAGATTCGGGGTCCTGTGACTAACCCAATAAGGGTGTACATTAGGCTATAAAATTATTTCCAAGAGTAAGAATTTCCAGCCTTTATAAACTGTTGTTCAGTATTCTTTGACCTACAGCACCTGAATGTCCAACGAGACACCCATTTTAGTTTGTTAATACTATAATTAGGCTTCTCCTATAAGGATAGGAGATTCGGGGTCCTGTGACTAACCCAATAAGGGTGTACATTAGGCTATAAAATTATTTCCAAGAGTAAGAATTTCCAGCCTTTATAAACTGTTGTTCAGTATTCTTTGACCTACAGCACCTGAATGTCCAACGAGACACCCATTTTAGTTTGTTAATACTATAATTAGGCTTCTCCTATAAGGATAGGAGATTCGGGGTCCTGTGACTAACCCAATAAGGGTGTACATTAGGCTATAAAATTATTTCCAAGAGTAAGAATTTCCAGCCTTTATAAACTGTTGTTCAGTATTCTTTGACCTACAGCACCTGAATGTCCAACGAGACACCCATTTTAGTTTGTTAATACTATAATTAGGCTTCTCCTATAAGGATAGGAGATTCGGGGTCCTGTGACTAACCCAATAAGGGTGTACATTAGGCTATAAAATTATTTCCAAGAGTAAGAATTTCCAGCCTTTATAAACTGTTGTTCAGTATTCTTTGACCTACAGCACCTGAATGTCCAACGAGACACCCATTTTAGTTTGTTAATACTATAATTAGGCTTCTCCTATAAGGATAGGAGATTCGGGGTCCTGTGACTAACCCAATAAGGGTGTACATTAGGCTATAAAATTATTTCCAAGAGTAAGAATTTCCAGCCTTTATAAACTGTTGTTCAGTATTCTTTGACCTACAGCACCTGAATGTCCAACGAGACACCCATTTTAGTTTGTTAATACTATAATTAGGCTTCTCCTATAAGGATAGGAGATTCGGGGTCCTGTGACTAACCCAATAAGGGTGTACATTAGGCTATAAAATTATTTCCAAGAGTAAGAATTTCCAGCCTTTATAAACTGTTGTTCAGTATTCTTTGACCTACAGCACCTGAATGTCCAACGAGACACCCATTTTAGTTTGTTAATACTATAATTAGGCTTCTCCTATAAGGATAGGAGATTCGGGGTCCTGTGACTAACCCAATAAGGGTGTACATTAGGCTATAAAATTATTTCCAAGAGTAAGAATTTCCAGCCTTTATAAACTGTTGTTCAGTATTCTTTGACCTACAGCACCTGAATGTCCAACGAGACACCCATTTTAGTTTGTTAATACTATAATTAGGCTTCTCCTATAAGGATAGGAGATTCGGGGTCCTGTGACTAACCCAATAAGGGTGTACATTAGGCTATAAAATTATTTCCAAGAGTAAGAATTTCCAGCCTTTATAAACTGTTGTTCAGTATTCTTTGACCTACAGCACCTGAATGTCCAACGAGACACCCATTTTAGTTTGTTAATACTATAATTAGGCTTCTCCTATAAGGATAGGAGATTCGGGGTCCTGTGACTAACCCAATAAGGGTGTACATTAGGCTATAAAATTATTTCCAAGAGTAAGAATTTCCAGCCTTTATAAACTGTTGTTCAGTATTCTTTGACCTACAGCACCTGAATGTCCAACGAGACACCCATTTTAGTTTGTTAATACTATAATTAGGCTTCTCCTATAAGGATAGGAGATTCGGGGTCCTGTGACTAACCCAATAAGGGTGTACATTAGGCTATAAAATTATTTCCAAGAGTAAGAATTTCCAGCCTTTATAAACTGTTGTTCAGTATTCTTTGACCTACAGCACCTGAATGTCCAACGAGACACCCATTTTAGTTTGTTAATACTATAATTAGGCTTCTCCTATAAGGATAGGAGATTCGGGGTCCTGTGACTAACCCAATAAGGGTGTACATTAGGCTATAAAATTATTTCCAAGAGTAAGAATTTCCAGCCTTTATAAACTGTTGTTCAGTATTCTTTGACCTACAGCACCTGAATGTCCAACGAGACACCCATTTTAGTTTGTTAATACTATAATTAGGCTTCTCCTATAAGGATAGGAGATTCGGGGTCCTGTGACTAACCCAATAAGGGTGTACATTAGGCTATAAAATTATTTCCAAGAGTAAGAATTTCCAGCCTTTATAAACTGTTGTTCAGTATTCTTTGACCTACAGCACCTGAATGTCCAACGAGACACCCATTTTAGTTTGTTAATACTATAATTAGGCTTCTCCTATAAGGATAGGAGATTCGGGGTCCTGTGACTAACCCAATAAGGGTGTACATTAGGCTATAAAATTATTTCCAAGAGTAAGAATTTCCAGCCTTTATAAACTGTTGTTCAGTATTCTTTGACCTACAGCACCTGAATGTCCAACGAGACACCCATTTTAGTTTGTTAATACTATAATTAGGCTTCTCCTATAAGGATAGGAGATTCGGGGTCCTGTGACTAACCCAATAAGGGTGTACATTAGGCTATAAAATTATTTCCAAGAGTAAGAATTTCCAGCCTTTATAAACTGTTGTTCAGTATTCTTTGACCTACAGCACCTGAATGTCCAACGAGACACCCATTTTAGTTTGTTAATACTATAATTAGGCTTCTCCTATAAGGATAGGAGATTCGGGGTCCTGTGACTAACCCAATAAGGGTGTACATTAGGCTATAAAATTATTTCCAAGAGTAAGAATTTCCAGCCTTTATAAACTGTTGTTCAGTATTCTTTGACCTACAGCACCTGAATGTCCAACGAGACACCCATTTTAGTTTGTTAATACTATAATTAGGCTTCTCCTATAAGGATAGGAGATTCGGGGTCCTGTGACTAACCCAATAAGGGTGTACATTAGGCTATAAAATTATTTCCAAGAGTAAGAATTTCCAGCCTTTATAAACTGTTGTTCAGTATTCTTTGACCTACAGCACCTGAATGTCCAACGAGACACCCATTTTAGTTTGTTAATACTATAATTAGGCTTCTCCTATAAGGATAGGAGATTCGGGGTCCTGTGACTAACCCAATAAGGGTGTACATTAGGCTATAAAATTATTTCCAAGAGTAAGAATTTCCAGCCTTTATAAACTGTTGTTCAGTATTCTTTGACCTACAGCACCTGAATGTCCAACGAGACACCCATTTTAGTTTGTTAATACTATAATTAGGCTTCTCCTATAAGGATAGGAGATTCGGGGTCCTGTGACTAACCCAATAAGGGTGTACATTAGGCTATAAAATTATTTCCAAGAGTAAGAATTTCCAGCCTTTATAAACTGTTGTTCAGTATTCTTTGACCTACAGCACCTGAATGTCCAACGAGACACCCATTTTAGTTTGTTAATACTATAATTAGGCTTCTCCTATAAGGATAGGAGATTCGGGGTCCTGTGACTAACCCAATAAGGGTGTACATTAGGCTATAAAATTATTTCCAAGAGTAAGAATTTCCAGCCTTTATAAACTGTTGTTCAGTATTCTTTGACCTACAGCACCTGAATGTCCAACGAGACACCCATTTTAGTTTGTTAATACTATAATTAGGCTTCTCCTATAAGGATAGGAGATTCGGGGTCCTGTGACTAACCCAATAAGGGTGTACATTAGGCTATAAAATTATTTCCAAGAGTAAGAATTTCCAGCCTTTATAAACTGTTGTTCAGTATTCTTTGACCTACAGCACCTGAATGTCCAACGAGACACCCATTTTAGTTTGTTAATACTATAATTAGGCTTCTCCTATAAGGATAGGAGATTCGGGGTCCTGTGACTAACCCAATAAGGGTGTACATTAGGCTATAAAATTATTTCCAAGAGTAAGAATTTCCAGCCTTTATAAACTGTTGTTCAGTATTCTTTGACCTACAGCACCTGAATGTCCAACGAGACACCCATTTTAGTTTGTTAATACTATAATTAGGCTTCTCCTATAAGGATAGGAGATTCGGGGTCCTGTGACTAACCCAATAAGGGTGTACATTAGGCTATAAAATTATTTCCAAGAGTAAGAATTTCCAGCCTTTATAAACTGTTGTTCAGTATTCTTTGACCTACAGCACCTGAATGTCCAACGAGACACCCATTTTAGTTTGTTAATACTATAATTAGGCTTCTCCTATAAGGATAGGAGATTCGGGGTCCTGTGACTAACCCAATAAGGGTGTACATTAGGCTATAAAATTATTTCCAAGAGTAAGAATTTCCAGCCTTTATAAACTGTTGTTCAGTATTCTTTGACCTACAGCACCTGAATGTCCAACGAGACACCCATTTTAGTTTGTTAATACTATAATTAGGCTTCTCCTATAAGGATAGGAGATTCGGGGTCCTGTGACTAACCCAATAAGGGTGTACATTAGGCTATAAAATTATTTCCAAGAGTAAGAATTTCCAGCCTTTATAAACTGTTGTTCAGTATTCTTTGACCTACAGCACCTGAATGTCCAACGAGACACCCATTTTAGTTTGTTAATACTATAATTAGGCTTCTCCTATAAGGATAGGAGATTCGGGGTCCTGTGACTAACCCAATAAGGGTGTACATTAGGCTATAAAATTATTTCCAAGAGTAAGAATTTCCAGCCTTTATAAACTGTTGTTCAGTATTCTTTGACCTACAGCACCTGAATGTCCAACGAGACACCCATTTTAGTTTGTTAATACTATAATTAGGCTTCTCCTATAAGGATAGGAGATTCGGGGTCCTGTGACTAACCCAATAAGGGTGTACATTAGGCTATAAAATTATTTCCAAGAGTAAGAATTTCCAGCCTTTATAAACTGTTGTTCAGTATTCTTTGACCTACAGCACCTGAATGTCCAACGAGACACCCATTTTAGTTTGTTAATACTATAATTAGGCTTCTCCTATAAGGATAGGAGATTCGGGGTCCTGTGACTAACCCAATAAGGGTGTACATTAGGCTATAAAATTATTTCCAAGAGTAAGAATTTCCAGCCTTTATAAACTGTTGTTCAGTATTCTTTGACCTACAGCACCTGAATGTCCAACGAGACACCCATTTTAGTTTGTTAATACTATAATTAGGCTTCTCCTATAAGGATAGGAGATTCGGGGTCCTGTGACTAACCCAATAAGGGTGTACATTAGGCTATAAAATTATTTCCAAGAGTAAGAATTTCCAGCCTTTATAAACTGTTGTTCAGTATTCTTTGACCTACAGCACCTGAATGTCCAACGAGACACCCATTTTAGTTTGTTAATACTATAATTAGGCTTCTCCTATAAGGATAGGAGATTCGGGGTCCTGTGACTAACCCAATAAGGGTGTACATTAGGCTATAAAATTATTTCCAAGAGTAAGAATTTCCAGCCTTTATAAACTGTTGTTCAGTATTCTTTGACCTACAGCACCTGAATGTCCAACGAGACACCCATTTTAGTTTGTTAATACTATAATTAGGCTTCTCCTATAAGGATAGGAGATTCGGGGTCCTGTGACTAACCCAATAAGGGTGTACATTAGGCTATAAAATTATTTCCAAGAGTAAGAATTTCCAGCCTTTATAAACTGTTGTTCAGTATTCTTTGACCTACAGCACCTGAATGTCCAACGAGACACCCATTTTAGTTTGTTAATACTATAATTAGGCTTCTCCTATAAGGATAGGAGATTCGGGGTCCTGTGACTAACCCAATAAGGGTGTACATTAGGCTATAAAATTATTTCCAAGAGTAAGAATTTCCAGCCTTTATAAACTGTTGTTCAGTATTCTTTGACCTACAGCACCTGAATGTCCAACGAGACACCCATTTTAGTTTGTTAATACTATAATTAGGCTTCTCCTATAAGGATAGGAGATTCGGGGTCCTGTGACTAACCCAATAAGGGTGTACATTAGGCTATAAAATTATTTCCAAGAGTAAGAATTTCCAGCCTTTATAAACTGTTGTTCAGTATTCTTTGACCTACAGCACCTGAATGTCCAACGAGACACCCATTTTAGTTTGTTAATACTATAATTAGGCTTCTCCTATAAGGATAGGAGATTCGGGGTCCTGTGACTAACCCAATAAGGGTGTACATTAGGCTATAAAATTATTTCCAAGAGTAAGAATTTCCAGCCTTTATAAACTGTTGTTCAGTATTCTTTGACCTACAGCACCTGAATGTCCAACGAGACACCCATTTTAGTTTGTTAATACTATAATTAGGCTTCTCCTATAAGGATAGGAGATTCGGGGTCCTGTGACTAACCCAATAAGGGTGTACATTAGGCTATAAAATTATTTCCAAGAGTAAGAATTTCCAGCCTTTATAAACTGTTGTTCAGTATTCTTTGACCTACAGCACCTGAATGTCCAACGAGACACCCATTTTAGTTTGTTAATACTATAATTAGGCTTCTCCTATAAGGATAGGAGATTCGGGGTCCTGTGACTAACCCAATAAGGGTGTACATTAGGCTATAAAATTATTTCCAAGAGTAAGAATTTCCAGCCTTTATAAACTGTTGTTCAGTATTCTTTGACCTACAGCACCTGAATGTCCAACGAGACACCCATTTTAGTTTGTTAATACTATAATTAGGCTTCTCCTATAAGGATAGGAGATTCGGGGTCCTGTGACTAACCCAATAAGGGTGTACATTAGGCTATAAAATTATTTCCAAGAGTAAGAATTTCCAGCCTTTATAAACTGTTGTTCAGTATTCTTTGACCTACAGCACCTGAATGTCCAACGAGACACCCATTTTAGTTTGTTAATACTATAATTAGGCTTCTCCTATAAGGATAGGAGATTCGGGGTCCTGTGACTAACCCAATAAGGGTGTACATTAGGCTATAAAATTATTTCCAAGAGTAAGAATTTCCAGCCTTTATAAACTGTTGTTCAGTATTCTTTGACCTACAGCACCTGAATGTCCAACGAGACACCCATTTTAGTTTGTTAATACTATAATTAGGCTTCTCCTATAAGGATAGGAGATTCGGGGTCCTGTGACTAACCCAATAAGGGTGTACATTAGGCTATAAAATTATTTCCAAGAGTAAGAATTTCCAGCCTTTATAAACTGTTGTTCAGTATTCTTTGACCTACAGCACCTGAATGTCCAACGAGACACCCATTTTAGTTTGTTAATACTATAATTAGGCTTCTCCTATAAGGATAGGAGATTCGGGGTCCTGTGACTAACCCAATAAGGGTGTACATTAGGCTATAAAATTATTTCCAAGAGTAAGAATTTCCAGCCTTTATAAACTGTTGTTCAGTATTCTTTGACCTACAGCACCTGAATGTCCAACGAGACACCCATTTTAGTTTGTTAATACTATAATTAGGCTTCTCCTATAAGGATAGGAGATTCGGGGTCCTGTGACTAACCCAATAAGGGTGTACATTAGGCTATAAAATTATTTCCAAGAGTAAGAATTTCCAGCCTTTATAAACTGTTGTTCAGTATTCTTTGACCTACAGCACCTGAATGTCCAACGAGACACCCATTTTAGTTTGTTAATACTATAATTAGGCTTCTCCTATAAGGATAGGAGATTCGGGGTCCTGTGACTAACCCAATAAGGGTGTACATTAGGCTATAAAATTATTTCCAAGAGTAAGAATTTCCAGCCTTTATAAACTGTTGTTCAGTATTCTTTGACCTACAGCACCTGAATGTCCAACGAGACACCCATTTTAGTTTGTTAATACTATAATTAGGCTTCTCCTATAAGGATAGGAGATTCGGGGTCCTGTGACTAACCCAATAAGGGTGTACATTAGGCTATAAAATTATTTCCAAGAGTAAGAATTTCCAGCCTTTATAAACTGTTGTTCAGTATTCTTTGACCTACAGCACCTGAATGTCCAACGAGACACCCATTTTAGTTTGTTAATACTATAATTAGGCTTCTCCTATAAGGATAGGAGATTCGGGGTCCTGTGACTAACCCAATAAGGGTGTACATTAGGCTATAAAATTATTTCCAAGAGTAAGAATTTCCAGCCTTTATAAACTGTTGTTCAGTATTCTTTGACCTACAGCACCTGAATGTCCAACGAGACACCCATTTTAGTTTGTTAATACTATAATTAGGCTTCTCCTATAAGGATAGGAGATTCGGGGTCCTGTGACTAACCCAATAAGGGTGTACATTAGGCTATAAAATTATTTCCAAGAGTAAGAATTTCCAGCCTTTATAAACTGTTGTTCAGTATTCTTTGACCTACAGCACCTGAATGTCCAACGAGACACCCATTTTAGTTTGTTAATACTATAATTAGGCTTCTCCTATAAGGATAGGAGATTCGGGGTCCTGTGACTAACCCAATAAGGGTGTACATTAGGCTATAAAATTATTTCCAAGAGTAAGAATTTCCAGCCTTTATAAACTGTTGTTCAGTATTCTTTGACCTACAGCACCTGAATGTCCAACGAGACACCCATTTTAGTTTGTTAATACTATAATTAGGCTTCTCCTATAAGGATAGGAGATTCGGGGTCCTGTGACTAACCCAATAAGGGTGTACATTAGGCTATAAAATTATTTCCAAGAGTAAGAATTTCCAGCCTTTATAAACTGTTGTTCAGTATTCTTTGACCTACAGCACCTGAATGTCCAACGAGACACCCATTTTAGTTTGTTAATACTATAATTAGGCTTCTCCTATAAGGATAGGAGATTCGGGGTCCTGTGACTAACCCAATAAGGGTGTACATTAGGCTATAAAATTATTTCCAAGAGTAAGAATTTCCAGCCTTTATAAACTGTTGTTCAGTATTCTTTGACCTACAGCACCTGAATGTCCAACGAGACACCCATTTTAGTTTGTTAATACTATAATTAGGCTTCTCCTATAAGGATAGGAGATTCGGGGTCCTGTGACTAACCCAATAAGGGTGTACATTAGGCTATAAAATTATTTCCAAGAGTAAGAATTTCCAGCCTTTATAAACTGTTGTTCAGTATTCTTTGACCTACAGCACCTGAATGTCCAACGAGACACCCATTTTAGTTTGTTAATACTATAATTAGGCTTCTCCTATAAGGATAGGAGATTCGGGGTCCTGTGACTAACCCAATAAGGGTGTACATTAGGCTATAAAATTATTTCCAAGAGTAAGAATTTCCAGCCTTTATAAACTGTTGTTCAGTATTCTTTGACCTACAGCACCTGAATGTCCAACGAGACACCCATTTTAGTTTGTTAATACTATAATTAGGCTTCTCCTATAAGGATAGGAGATTCGGGGTCCTGTGACTAACCCAATAAGGGTGTACATTAGGCTATAAAATTATTTCCAAGAGTAAGAATTTCCAGCCTTTATAAACTGTTGTTCAGTATTCTTTGACCTACAGCACCTGAATGTCCAACGAGACACCCATTTTAGTTTGTTAATACTATAATTAGGCTTCTCCTATAAGGATAGGAGATTCGGGGTCCTGTGACTAACCCAATAAGGGTGTACATTAGGCTATAAAATTATTTCCAAGAGTAAGAATTTCCAGCCTTTATAAACTGTTGTTCAGTATTCTTTGACCTACAGCACCTGAATGTCCAACGAGACACCCATTTTAGTTTGTTAATACTATAATTAGGCTTCTCCTATAAGGATAGGAGATTCGGGGTCCTGTGACTAACCCAATAAGGGTGTACATTAGGCTATAAAATTATTTCCAAGAGTAAGAATTTCCAGCCTTTATAAACTGTTGTTCAGTATTCTTTGACCTACAGCACCTGAATGTCCAACGAGACACCCATTTTAGTTTGTTAATACTATAATTAGGCTTCTCCTATAAGGATAGGAGATTCGGGGTCCTGTGACTAACCCAATAAGGGTGTACATTAGGCTATAAAATTATTTCCAAGAGTAAGAATTTCCAGCCTTTATAAACTGTTGTTCAGTATTCTTTGACCTACAGCACCTGAATGTCCAACGAGACACCCATTTTAGTTTGTTAATACTATAATTAGGCTTCTCCTATAAGGATAGGAGATTCGGGGTCCTGTGACTAACCCAATAAGGGTGTACATTAGGCTATAAAATTATTTCCAAGAGTAAGAATTTCCAGCCTTTATAAACTGTTGTTCAGTATTCTTTGACCTACAGCACCTGAATGTCCAACGAGACACCCATTTTAGTTTGTTAATACTATAATTAGGCTTCTCCTATAAGGATAGGAGATTCGGGGTCCTGTGACTAACCCAATAAGGGTGTACATTAGGCTATAAAATTATTTCCAAGAGTAAGAATTTCCAGCCTTTATAAACTGTTGTTCAGTATTCTTTGACCTACAGCACCTGAATGTCCAACGAGACACCCATTTTAGTTTGTTAATACTATAATTAGGCTTCTCCTATAAGGATAGGAGATTCGGGGTCCTGTGACTAACCCAATAAGGGTGTACATTAGGCTATAAAATTATTTCCAAGAGTAAGAATTTCCAGCCTTTATAAACTGTTGTTCAGTATTCTTTGACCTACAGCACCTGAATGTCCAACGAGACACCCATTTTAGTTTGTTAATACTATAATTAGGCTTCTCCTATAAGGATAGGAGATTCGGGGTCCTGTGACTAACCCAATAAGGGTGTACATTAGGCTATAAAATTATTTCCAAGAGTAAGAATTTCCAGCCTTTATAAACTGTTGTTCAGTATTCTTTGACCTACAGCACCTGAATGTCCAACGAGACACCCATTTTAGTTTGTTAATACTATAATTAGGCTTCTCCTATAAGGATAGGAGATTCGGGGTCCTGTGACTAACCCAATAAGGGTGTACATTAGGCTATAAAATTATTTCCAAGAGTAAGAATTTCCAGCCTTTATAAACTGTTGTTCAGTATTCTTTGACCTACAGCACCTGAATGTCCAACGAGACACCCATTTTAGTTTGTTAATACTATAATTAGGCTTCTCCTATAAGGATAGGAGATTCGGGGTCCTGTGACTAACCCAATAAGGGTGTACATTAGGCTATAAAATTATTTCCAAGAGTAAGAATTTCCAGCCTTTATAAACTGTTGTTCAGTATTCTTTGACCTACAGCACCTGAATGTCCAACGAGACACCCATTTTAGTTTGTTAATACTATAATTAGGCTTCTCCTATAAGGATAGGAGATTCGGGGTCCTGTGACTAACCCAATAAGGGTGTACATTAGGCTATAAAATTATTTCCAAGAGTAAGAATTTCCAGCCTTTATAAACTGTTGTTCAGTATTCTTTGACCTACAGCACCTGAATGTCCAACGAGACACCCATTTTAGTTTGTTAATACTATAATTAGGCTTCTCCTATAAGGATAGGAGATTCGGGGTCCTGTGACTAACCCAATAAGGGTGTACATTAGGCTATAAAATTATTTCCAAGAGTAAGAATTTCCAGCCTTTATAAACTGTTGTTCAGTATTCTTTGACCTACAGCACCTGAATGTCCAACGAGACACCCATTTTAGTTTGTTAATACTATAATTAGGCTTCTCCTATAAGGATAGGAGATTCGGGGTCCTGTGACTAACCCAATAAGGGTGTACATTAGGCTATAAAATTATTTCCAAGAGTAAGAATTTCCAGCCTTTATAAACTGTTGTTCAGTATTCTTTGACCTACAGCACCTGAATGTCCAACGAGACACCCATTTTAGTTTGTTAATACTATAATTAGGCTTCTCCTATAAGGATAGGAGATTCGGGGTCCTGTGACTAACCCAATAAGGGTGTACATTAGGCTATAAAATTATTTCCAAGAGTAAGAATTTCCAGCCTTTATAAACTGTTGTTCAGTATTCTTTGACCTACAGCACCTGAATGTCCAACGAGACACCCATTTTAGTTTGTTAATACTATAATTAGGCTTCTCCTATAAGGATAGGAGATTCGGGGTCCTGTGACTAACCCAATAAGGGTGTACATTAGGCTATAAAATTATTTCCAAGAGTAAGAATTTCCAGCCTTTATAAACTGTTGTTCAGTATTCTTTGACCTACAGCACCTGAATGTCCAACGAGACACCCATTTTAGTTTGTTAATACTATAATTAGGCTTCTCCTATAAGGATAGGAGATTCGGGGTCCTGTGACTAACCCAATAAGGGTGTACATTAGGCTATAAAATTATTTCCAAGAGTAAGAATTTCCAGCCTTTATAAACTGTTGTTCAGTATTCTTTGACCTACAGCACCTGAATGTCCAACGAGACACCCATTTTAGTTTGTTAATACTATAATTAGGCTTCTCCTATAAGGATAGGAGATTCGGGGTCCTGTGACTAACCCAATAAGGGTGTACATTAGGCTATAAAATTATTTCCAAGAGTAAGAATTTCCAGCCTTTATAAACTGTTGTTCAGTATTCTTTGACCTACAGCACCTGAATGTCCAACGAGACACCCATTTTAGTTTGTTAATACTATAATTAGGCTTCTCCTATAAGGATAGGAGATTCGGGGTCCTGTGACTAACCCAATAAGGGTGTACATTAGGCTATAAAATTATTTCCAAGAGTAAGAATTTCCAGCCTTTATAAACTGTTGTTCAGTATTCTTTGACCTACAGCACCTGAATGTCCAACGAGACACCCATTTTAGTTTGTTAATACTATAATTAGGCTTCTCCTATAAGGATAGGAGATTCGGGGTCCTGTGACTAACCCAATAAGGGTGTACATTAGGCTATAAAATTATTTCCAAGAGTAAGAATTTCCAGCCTTTATAAACTGTTGTTCAGTATTCTTTGACCTACAGCACCTGAATGTCCAACGAGACACCCATTTTAGTTTGTTAATACTATAATTAGGCTTCTCCTATAAGGATAGGAGATTCGGGGTCCTGTGACTAACCCAATAAGGGTGTACATTAGGCTATAAAATTATTTCCAAGAGTAAGAATTTCCAGCCTTTATAAACTGTTGTTCAGTATTCTTTGACCTACAGCACCTGAATGTCCAACGAGACACCCATTTTAGTTTGTTAATACTATAATTAGGCTTCTCCTATAAGGATAGGAGATTCGGGGTCCTGTGACTAACCCAATAAGGGTGTACATTAGGCTATAAAATTATTTCCAAGAGTAAGAATTTCCAGCCTTTATAAACTGTTGTTCAGTATTCTTTGACCTACAGCACCTGAATGTCCAACGAGACACCCATTTTAGTTTGTTAATACTATAATTAGGCTTCTCCTATAAGGATAGGAGATTCGGGGTCCTGTGACTAACCCAATAAGGGTGTACATTAGGCTATAAAATTATTTCCAAGAGTAAGAATTTCCAGCCTTTATAAACTGTTGTTCAGTATTCTTTGACCTACAGCACCTGAATGTCCAACGAGACACCCATTTTAGTTTGTTAATACTATAATTAGGCTTCTCCTATAAGGATAGGAGATTCGGGGTCCTGTGACTAACCCAATAAGGGTGTACATTAGGCTATAAAATTATTTCCAAGAGTAAGAATTTCCAGCCTTTATAAACTGTTGTTCAGTATTCTTTGACCTACAGCACCTGAATGTCCAACGAGACACCCATTTTAGTTTGTTAATACTATAATTAGGCTTCTCCTATAAGGATAGGAGATTCGGGGTCCTGTGACTAACCCAATAAGGGTGTACATTAGGCTATAAAATTATTTCCAAGAGTAAGAATTTCCAGCCTTTATAAACTGTTGTTCAGTATTCTTTGACCTACAGCACCTGAATGTCCAACGAGACACCCATTTTAGTTTGTTAATACTATAATTAGGCTTCTCCTATAAGGATAGGAGATTCGGGGTCCTGTGACTAACCCAATAAGGGTGTACATTAGGCTATAAAATTATTTCCAAGAGTAAGAATTTCCAGCCTTTATAAACTGTTGTTCAGTATTCTTTGACCTACAGCACCTGAATGTCCAACGAGACACCCATTTTAGTTTGTTAATACTATAATTAGGCTTCTCCTATAAGGATAGGAGATTCGGGGTCCTGTGACTAACCCAATAAGGGTGTACATTAGGCTATAAAATTATTTCCAAGAGTAAGAATTTCCAGCCTTTATAAACTGTTGTTCAGTATTCTTTGACCTACAGCACCTGAATGTCCAACGAGACACCCATTTTAGTTTGTTAATACTATAATTAGGCTTCTCCTATAAGGATAGGAGATTCGGGGTCCTGTGACTAACCCAATAAGGGTGTACATTAGGCTATAAAATTATTTCCAAGAGTAAGAATTTCCAGCCTTTATAAACTGTTGTTCAGTATTCTTTGACCTACAGCACCTGAATGTCCAACGAGACACCCATTTTAGTTTGTTAATACTATAATTAGGCTTCTCCTATAAGGATAGGAGATTCGGGGTCCTGTGACTAACCCAATAAGGGTGTACATTAGGCTATAAAATTATTTCCAAGAGTAAGAATTTCCAGCCTTTATAAACTGTTGTTCAGTATTCTTTGACCTACAGCACCTGAATGTCCAACGAGACACCCATTTTAGTTTGTTAATACTATAATTAGGCTTCTCCTATAAGGATAGGAGATTCGGGGTCCTGTGACTAACCCAATAAGGGTGTACATTAGGCTATAAAATTATTTCCAAGAGTAAGAATTTCCAGCCTTTATAAACTGTTGTTCAGTATTCTTTGACCTACAGCACCTGAATGTCCAACGAGACACCCATTTTAGTTTGTTAATACTATAATTAGGCTTCTCCTATAAGGATAGGAGATTCGGGGTCCTGTGACTAACCCAATAAGGGTGTACATTAGGCTATAAAATTATTTCCAAGAGTAAGAATTTCCAGCCTTTATAAACTGTTGTTCAGTATTCTTTGACCTACAGCACCTGAATGTCCAACGAGACACCCATTTTAGTTTGTTAATACTATAATTAGGCTTCTCCTATAAGGATAGGAGATTCGGGGTCCTGTGACTAACCCAATAAGGGTGTACATTAGGCTATAAAATTATTTCCAAGAGTAAGAATTTCCAGCCTTTATAAACTGTTGTTCAGTATTCTTTGACCTACAGCACCTGAATGTCCAACGAGACACCCATTTTAGTTTGTTAATACTATAATTAGGCTTCTCCTATAAGGATAGGAGATTCGGGGTCCTGTGACTAACCCAATAAGGGTGTACATTAGGCTATAAAATTATTTCCAAGAGTAAGAATTTCCAGCCTTTATAAACTGTTGTTCAGTATTCTTTGACCTACAGCACCTGAATGTCCAACGAGACACCCATTTTAGTTTGTTAATACTATAATTAGGCTTCTCCTATAAGGATAGGAGATTCGGGGTCCTGTGACTAACCCAATAAGGGTGTACATTAGGCTATAAAATTATTTCCAAGAGTAAGAATTTCCAGCCTTTATAAACTGTTGTTCAGTATTCTTTGACCTACAGCACCTGAATGTCCAACGAGACACCCATTTTAGTTTGTTAATACTATAATTAGGCTTCTCCTATAAGGATAGGAGATTCGGGGTCCTGTGACTAACCCAATAAGGGTGTACATTAGGCTATAAAATTATTTCCAAGAGTAAGAATTTCCAGCCTTTATAAACTGTTGTTCAGTATTCTTTGACCTACAGCACCTGAATGTCCAACGAGACACCCATTTTAGTTTGTTAATACTATAATTAGGCTTCTCCTATAAGGATAGGAGATTCGGGGTCCTGTGACTAACCCAATAAGGGTGTACATTAGGCTATAAAATTATTTCCAAGAGTAAGAATTTCCAGCCTTTATAAACTGTTGTTCAGTATTCTTTGACCTACAGCACCTGAATGTCCAACGAGACACCCATTTTAGTTTGTTAATACTATAATTAGGCTTCTCCTATAAGGATAGGAGATTCGGGGTCCTGTGACTAACCCAATAAGGGTGTACATTAGGCTATAAAATTATTTCCAAGAGTAAGAATTTCCAGCCTTTATAAACTGTTGTTCAGTATTCTTTGACCTACAGCACCTGAATGTCCAACGAGACACCCATTTTAGTTTGTTAATACTATAATTAGGCTTCTCCTATAAGGATAGGAGATTCGGGGTCCTGTGACTAACCCAATAAGGGTGTACATTAGGCTATAAAATTATTTCCAAGAGTAAGAATTTCCAGCCTTTATAAACTGTTGTTCAGTATTCTTTGACCTACAGCACCTGAATGTCCAACGAGACACCCATTTTAGTTTGTTAATACTATAATTAGGCTTCTCCTATAAGGATAGGAGATTCGGGGTCCTGTGACTAACCCAATAAGGGTGTACATTAGGCTATAAAATTATTTCCAAGAGTAAGAATTTCCAGCCTTTATAAACTGTTGTTCAGTATTCTTTGACCTACAGCACCTGAATGTCCAACGAGACACCCATTTTAGTTTGTTAATACTATAATTAGGCTTCTCCTATAAGGATAGGAGATTCGGGGTCCTGTGACTAACCCAATAAGGGTGTACATTAGGCTATAAAATTATTTCCAAGAGTAAGAATTTCCAGCCTTTATAAACTGTTGTTCAGTATTCTTTGACCTACAGCACCTGAATGTCCAACGAGACACCCATTTTAGTTTGTTAATACTATAATTAGGCTTCTCCTATAAGGATAGGAGATTCGGGGTCCTGTGACTAACCCAATAAGGGTGTACATTAGGCTATAAAATTATTTCCAAGAGTAAGAATTTCCAGCCTTTATAAACTGTTGTTCAGTATTCTTTGACCTACAGCACCTGAATGTCCAACGAGACACCCATTTTAGTTTGTTAATACTATAATTAGGCTTCTCCTATAAGGATAGGAGATTCGGGGTCCTGTGACTAACCCAATAAGGGTGTACATTAGGCTATAAAATTATTTCCAAGAGTAAGAATTTCCAGCCTTTATAAACTGTTGTTCAGTATTCTTTGACCTACAGCACCTGAATGTCCAACGAGACACCCATTTTAGTTTGTTAATACTATAATTAGGCTTCTCCTATAAGGATAGGAGATTCGGGGTCCTGTGACTAACCCAATAAGGGTGTACATTAGGCTATAAAATTATTTCCAAGAGTAAGAATTTCCAGCCTTTATAAACTGTTGTTCAGTATTCTTTGACCTACAGCACCTGAATGTCCAACGAGACACCCATTTTAGTTTGTTAATACTATAATTAGGCTTCTCCTATAAGGATAGGAGATTCGGGGTCCTGTGACTAACCCAATAAGGGTGTACATTAGGCTATAAAATTATTTCCAAGAGTAAGAATTTCCAGCCTTTATAAACTGTTGTTCAGTATTCTTTGACCTACAGCACCTGAATGTCCAACGAGACACCCATTTTAGTTTGTTAATACTATAATTAGGCTTCTCCTATAAGGATAGGAGATTCGGGGTCCTGTGACTAACCCAATAAGGGTGTACATTAGGCTATAAAATTATTTCCAAGAGTAAGAATTTCCAGCCTTTATAAACTGTTGTTCAGTATTCTTTGACCTACAGCACCTGAATGTCCAACGAGACACCCATTTTAGTTTGTTAATACTATAATTAGGCTTCTCCTATAAGGATAGGAGATTCGGGGTCCTGTGACTAACCCAATAAGGGTGTACATTAGGCTATAAAATTATTTCCAAGAGTAAGAATTTCCAGCCTTTATAAACTGTTGTTCAGTATTCTTTGACCTACAGCACCTGAATGTCCAACGAGACACCCATTTTAGTTTGTTAATACTATAATTAGGCTTCTCCTATAAGGATAGGAGATTCGGGGTCCTGTGACTAACCCAATAAGGGTGTACATTAGGCTATAAAATTATTTCCAAGAGTAAGAATTTCCAGCCTTTATAAACTGTTGTTCAGTATTCTTTGACCTACAGCACCTGAATGTCCAACGAGACACCCATTTTAGTTTGTTAATACTATAATTAGGCTTCTCCTATAAGGATAGGAGATTCGGGGTCCTGTGACTAACCCAATAAGGGTGTACATTAGGCTATAAAATTATTTCCAAGAGTAAGAATTTCCAGCCTTTATAAACTGTTGTTCAGTATTCTTTGACCTACAGCACCTGAATGTCCAACGAGACACCCATTTTAGTTTGTTAATACTATAATTAGGCTTCTCCTATAAGGATAGGAGATTCGGGGTCCTGTGACTAACCCAATAAGGGTGTACATTAGGCTATAAAATTATTTCCAAGAGTAAGAATTTCCAGCCTTTATAAACTGTTGTTCAGTATTCTTTGACCTACAGCACCTGAATGTCCAACGAGACACCCATTTTAGTTTGTTAATACTATAATTAGGCTTCTCCTATAAGGATAGGAGATTCGGGGTCCTGTGACTAACCCAATAAGGGTGTACATTAGGCTATAAAATTATTTCCAAGAGTAAGAATTTCCAGCCTTTATAAACTGTTGTTCAGTATTCTTTGACCTACAGCACCTGAATGTCCAACGAGACACCCATTTTAGTTTGTTAATACTATAATTAGGCTTCTCCTATAAGGATAGGAGATTCGGGGTCCTGTGACTAACCCAATAAGGGTGTACATTAGGCTATAAAATTATTTCCAAGAGTAAGAATTTCCAGCCTTTATAAACTGTTGTTCAGTATTCTTTGACCTACAGCACCTGAATGTCCAACGAGACACCCATTTTAGTTTGTTAATACTATAATTAGGCTTCTCCTATAAGGATAGGAGATTCGGGGTCCTGTGACTAACCCAATAAGGGTGTACATTAGGCTATAAAATTATTTCCAAGAGTAAGAATTTCCAGCCTTTATAAACTGTTGTTCAGTATTCTTTGACCTACAGCACCTGAATGTCCAACGAGACACCCATTTTAGTTTGTTAATACTATAATTAGGCTTCTCCTATAAGGATAGGAGATTCGGGGTCCTGTGACTAACCCAATAAGGGTGTACATTAGGCTATAAAATTATTTCCAAGAGTAAGAATTTCCAGCCTTTATAAACTGTTGTTCAGTATTCTTTGACCTACAGCACCTGAATGTCCAACGAGACACCCATTTTAGTTTGTTAATACTATAATTAGGCTTCTCCTATAAGGATAGGAGATTCGGGGTCCTGTGACTAACCCAATAAGGGTGTACATTAGGCTATAAAATTATTTCCAAGAGTAAGAATTTCCAGCCTTTATAAACTGTTGTTCAGTATTCTTTGACCTACAGCACCTGAATGTCCAACGAGACACCCATTTTAGTTTGTTAATACTATAATTAGGCTTCTCCTATAAGGATAGGAGATTCGGGGTCCTGTGACTAACCCAATAAGGGTGTACATTAGGCTATAAAATTATTTCCAAGAGTAAGAATTTCCAGCCTTTATAAACTGTTGTTCAGTATTCTTTGACCTACAGCACCTGAATGTCCAACGAGACACCCATTTTAGTTTGTTAATACTATAATTAGGCTTCTCCTATAAGGATAGGAGATTCGGGGTCCTGTGACTAACCCAATAAGGGTGTACATTAGGCTATAAAATTATTTCCAAGAGTAAGAATTTCCAGCCTTTATAAACTGTTGTTCAGTATTCTTTGACCTACAGCACCTGAATGTCCAACGAGACACCCATTTTAGTTTGTTAATACTATAATTAGGCTTCTCCTATAAGGATAGGAGATTCGGGGTCCTGTGACTAACCCAATAAGGGTGTACATTAGGCTATAAAATTATTTCCAAGAGTAAGAATTTCCAGCCTTTATAAACTGTTGTTCAGTATTCTTTGACCTACAGCACCTGAATGTCCAACGAGACACCCATTTTAGTTTGTTAATACTATAATTAGGCTTCTCCTATAAGGATAGGAGATTCGGGGTCCTGTGACTAACCCAATAAGGGTGTACATTAGGCTATAAAATTATTTCCAAGAGTAAGAATTTCCAGCCTTTATAAACTGTTGTTCAGTATTCTTTGACCTACAGCACCTGAATGTCCAACGAGACACCCATTTTAGTTTGTTAATACTATAATTAGGCTTCTCCTATAAGGATAGGAGATTCGGGGTCCTGTGACTAACCCAATAAGGGTGTACATTAGGCTATAAAATTATTTCCAAGAGTAAGAATTTCCAGCCTTTATAAACTGTTGTTCAGTATTCTTTGACCTACAGCACCTGAATGTCCAACGAGACACCCATTTTAGTTTGTTAATACTATAATTAGGCTTCTCCTATAAGGATAGGAGATTCGGGGTCCTGTGACTAACCCAATAAGGGTGTACATTAGGCTATAAAATTATTTCCAAGAGTAAGAATTTCCAGCCTTTATAAACTGTTGTTCAGTATTCTTTGACCTACAGCACCTGAATGTCCAACGAGACACCCATTTTAGTTTGTTAATACTATAATTAGGCTTCTCCTATAAGGATAGGAGATTCGGGGTCCTGTGACTAACCCAATAAGGGTGTACATTAGGCTATAAAATTATTTCCAAGAGTAAGAATTTCCAGCCTTTATAAACTGTTGTTCAGTATTCTTTGACCTACAGCACCTGAATGTCCAACGAGACACCCATTTTAGTTTGTTAATACTATAATTAGGCTTCTCCTATAAGGATAGGAGATTCGGGGTCCTGTGACTAACCCAATAAGGGTGTACATTAGGCTATAAAATTATTTCCAAGAGTAAGAATTTCCAGCCTTTATAAACTGTTGTTCAGTATTCTTTGACCTACAGCACCTGAATGTCCAACGAGACACCCATTTTAGTTTGTTAATACTATAATTAGGCTTCTCCTATAAGGATAGGAGATTCGGGGTCCTGTGACTAACCCAATAAGGGTGTACATTAGGCTATAAAATTATTTCCAAGAGTAAGAATTTCCAGCCTTTATAAACTGTTGTTCAGTATTCTTTGACCTACAGCACCTGAATGTCCAACGAGACACCCATTTTAGTTTGTTAATACTATAATTAGGCTTCTCCTATAAGGATAGGAGATTCGGGGTCCTGTGACTAACCCAATAAGGGTGTACATTAGGCTATAAAATTATTTCCAAGAGTAAGAATTTCCAGCCTTTATAAACTGTTGTTCAGTATTCTTTGACCTACAGCACCTGAATGTCCAACGAGACACCCATTTTAGTTTGTTAATACTATAATTAGGCTTCTCCTATAAGGATAGGAGATTCGGGGTCCTGTGACTAACCCAATAAGGGTGTACATTAGGCTATAAAATTATTTCCAAGAGTAAGAATTTCCAGCCTTTATAAACTGTTGTTCAGTATTCTTTGACCTACAGCACCTGAATGTCCAACGAGACACCCATTTTAGTTTGTTAATACTATAATTAGGCTTCTCCTATAAGGATAGGAGATTCGGGGTCCTGTGACTAACCCAATAAGGGTGTACATTAGGCTATAAAATTATTTCCAAGAGTAAGAATTTCCAGCCTTTATAAACTGTTGTTCAGTATTCTTTGACCTACAGCACCTGAATGTCCAACGAGACACCCATTTTAGTTTGTTAATACTATAATTAGGCTTCTCCTATAAGGATAGGAGATTCGGGGTCCTGTGACTAACCCAATAAGGGTGTACATTAGGCTATAAAATTATTTCCAAGAGTAAGAATTTCCAGCCTTTATAAACTGTTGTTCAGTATTCTTTGACCTACAGCACCTGAATGTCCAACGAGACACCCATTTTAGTTTGTTAATACTATAATTAGGCTTCTCCTATAAGGATAGGAGATTCGGGGTCCTGTGACTAACCCAATAAGGGTGTACATTAGGCTATAAAATTATTTCCAAGAGTAAGAATTTCCAGCCTTTATAAACTGTTGTTCAGTATTCTTTGACCTACAGCACCTGAATGTCCAACGAGACACCCATTTTAGTTTGTTAATACTATAATTAGGCTTCTCCTATAAGGATAGGAGATTCGGGGTCCTGTGACTAACCCAATAAGGGTGTACATTAGGCTATAAAATTATTTCCAAGAGTAAGAATTTCCAGCCTTTATAAACTGTTGTTCAGTATTCTTTGACCTACAGCACCTGAATGTCCAACGAGACACCCATTTTAGTTTGTTAATACTATAATTAGGCTTCTCCTATAAGGATAGGAGATTCGGGGTCCTGTGACTAACCCAATAAGGGTGTACATTAGGCTATAAAATTATTTCCAAGAGTAAGAATTTCCAGCCTTTATAAACTGTTGTTCAGTATTCTTTGACCTACAGCACCTGAATGTCCAACGAGACACCCATTTTAGTTTGTTAATACTATAATTAGGCTTCTCCTATAAGGATAGGAGATTCGGGGTCCTGTGACTAACCCAATAAGGGTGTACATTAGGCTATAAAATTATTTCCAAGAGTAAGAATTTCCAGCCTTTATAAACTGTTGTTCAGTATTCTTTGACCTACAGCACCTGAATGTCCAACGAGACACCCATTTTAGTTTGTTAATACTATAATTAGGCTTCTCCTATAAGGATAGGAGATTCGGGGTCCTGTGACTAACCCAATAAGGGTGTACATTAGGCTATAAAATTATTTCCAAGAGTAAGAATTTCCAGCCTTTATAAACTGTTGTTCAGTATTCTTTGACCTACAGCACCTGAATGTCCAACGAGACACCCATTTTAGTTTGTTAATACTATAATTAGGCTTCTCCTATAAGGATAGGAGATTCGGGGTCCTGTGACTAACCCAATAAGGGTGTACATTAGGCTATAAAATTATTTCCAAGAGTAAGAATTTCCAGCCTTTATAAACTGTTGTTCAGTATTCTTTGACCTACAGCACCTGAATGTCCAACGAGACACCCATTTTAGTTTGTTAATACTATAATTAGGCTTCTCCTATAAGGATAGGAGATTCGGGGTCCTGTGACTAACCCAATAAGGGTGTACATTAGGCTATAAAATTATTTCCAAGAGTAAGAATTTCCAGCCTTTATAAACTGTTGTTCAGTATTCTTTGACCTACAGCACCTGAATGTCCAACGAGACACCCATTTTAGTTTGTTAATACTATAATTAGGCTTCTCCTATAAGGATAGGAGATTCGGGGTCCTGTGACTAACCCAATAAGGGTGTACATTAGGCTATAAAATTATTTCCAAGAGTAAGAATTTCCAGCCTTTATAAACTGTTGTTCAGTATTCTTTGACCTACAGCACCTGAATGTCCAACGAGACACCCATTTTAGTTTGTTAATACTATAATTAGGCTTCTCCTATAAGGATAGGAGATTCGGGGTCCTGTGACTAACCCAATAAGGGTGTACATTAGGCTATAAAATTATTTCCAAGAGTAAGAATTTCCAGCCTTTATAAACTGTTGTTCAGTATTCTTTGACCTACAGCACCTGAATGTCCAACGAGACACCCATTTTAGTTTGTTAATACTATAATTAGGCTTCTCCTATAAGGATAGGAGATTCGGGGTCCTGTGACTAACCCAATAAGGGTGTACATTAGGCTATAAAATTATTTCCAAGAGTAAGAATTTCCAGCCTTTATAAACTGTTGTTCAGTATTCTTTGACCTACAGCACCTGAATGTCCAACGAGACACCCATTTTAGTTTGTTAATACTATAATTAGGCTTCTCCTATAAGGATAGGAGATTCGGGGTCCTGTGACTAACCCAATAAGGGTGTACATTAGGCTATAAAATTATTTCCAAGAGTAAGAATTTCCAGCCTTTATAAACTGTTGTTCAGTATTCTTTGACCTACAGCACCTGAATGTCCAACGAGACACCCATTTTAGTTTGTTAATACTATAATTAGGCTTCTCCTATAAGGATAGGAGATTCGGGGTCCTGTGACTAACCCAATAAGGGTGTACATTAGGCTATAAAATTATTTCCAAGAGTAAGAATTTCCAGCCTTTATAAACTGTTGTTCAGTATTCTTTGACCTACAGCACCTGAATGTCCAACGAGACACCCATTTTAGTTTGTTAATACTATAATTAGGCTTCTCCTATAAGGATAGGAGATTCGGGGTCCTGTGACTAACCCAATAAGGGTGTACATTAGGCTATAAAATTATTTCCAAGAGTAAGAATTTCCAGCCTTTATAAACTGTTGTTCAGTATTCTTTGACCTACAGCACCTGAATGTCCAACGAGACACCCATTTTAGTTTGTTAATACTATAATTAGGCTTCTCCTATAAGGATAGGAGATTCGGGGTCCTGTGACTAACCCAATAAGGGTGTACATTAGGCTATAAAATTATTTCCAAGAGTAAGAATTTCCAGCCTTTATAAACTGTTGTTCAGTATTCTTTGACCTACAGCACCTGAATGTCCAACGAGACACCCATTTTAGTTTGTTAATACTATAATTAGGCTTCTCCTATAAGGATAGGAGATTCGGGGTCCTGTGACTAACCCAATAAGGGTGTACATTAGGCTATAAAATTATTTCCAAGAGTAAGAATTTCCAGCCTTTATAAACTGTTGTTCAGTATTCTTTGACCTACAGCACCTGAATGTCCAACGAGACACCCATTTTAGTTTGTTAATACTATAATTAGGCTTCTCCTATAAGGATAGGAGATTCGGGGTCCTGTGACTAACCCAATAAGGGTGTACATTAGGCTATAAAATTATTTCCAAGAGTAAGAATTTCCAGCCTTTATAAACTGTTGTTCAGTATTCTTTGACCTACAGCACCTGAATGTCCAACGAGACACCCATTTTAGTTTGTTAATACTATAATTAGGCTTCTCCTATAAGGATAGGAGATTCGGGGTCCTGTGACTAACCCAATAAGGGTGTACATTAGGCTATAAAATTATTTCCAAGAGTAAGAATTTCCAGCCTTTATAAACTGTTGTTCAGTATTCTTTGACCTACAGCACCTGAATGTCCAACGAGACACCCATTTTAGTTTGTTAATACTATAATTAGGCTTCTCCTATAAGGATAGGAGATTCGGGGTCCTGTGACTAACCCAATAAGGGTGTACATTAGGCTATAAAATTATTTCCAAGAGTAAGAATTTCCAGCCTTTATAAACTGTTGTTCAGTATTCTTTGACCTACAGCACCTGAATGTCCAACGAGACACCCATTTTAGTTTGTTAATACTATAATTAGGCTTCTCCTATAAGGATAGGAGATTCGGGGTCCTGTGACTAACCCAATAAGGGTGTACATTAGGCTATAAAATTATTTCCAAGAGTAAGAATTTCCAGCCTTTATAAACTGTTGTTCAGTATTCTTTGACCTACAGCACCTGAATGTCCAACGAGACACCCATTTTAGTTTGTTAATACTATAATTAGGCTTCTCCTATAAGGATAGGAGATTCGGGGTCCTGTGACTAACCCAATAAGGGTGTACATTAGGCTATAAAATTATTTCCAAGAGTAAGAATTTCCAGCCTTTATAAACTGTTGTTCAGTATTCTTTGACCTACAGCACCTGAATGTCCAACGAGACACCCATTTTAGTTTGTTAATACTATAATTAGGCTTCTCCTATAAGGATAGGAGATTCGGGGTCCTGTGACTAACCCAATAAGGGTGTACATTAGGCTATAAAATTATTTCCAAGAGTAAGAATTTCCAGCCTTTATAAACTGTTGTTCAGTATTCTTTGACCTACAGCACCTGAATGTCCAACGAGACACCCATTTTAGTTTGTTAATACTATAATTAGGCTTCTCCTATAAGGATAGGAGATTCGGGGTCCTGTGACTAACCCAATAAGGGTGTACATTAGGCTATAAAATTATTTCCAAGAGTAAGAATTTCCAGCCTTTATAAACTGTTGTTCAGTATTCTTTGACCTACAGCACCTGAATGTCCAACGAGACACCCATTTTAGTTTGTTAATACTATAATTAGGCTTCTCCTATAAGGATAGGAGATTCGGGGTCCTGTGACTAACCCAATAAGGGTGTACATTAGGCTATAAAATTATTTCCAAGAGTAAGAATTTCCAGCCTTTATAAACTGTTGTTCAGTATTCTTTGACCTACAGCACCTGAATGTCCAACGAGACACCCATTTTAGTTTGTTAATACTATAATTAGGCTTCTCCTATAAGGATAGGAGATTCGGGGTCCTGTGACTAACCCAATAAGGGTGTACATTAGGCTATAAAATTATTTCCAAGAGTAAGAATTTCCAGCCTTTATAAACTGTTGTTCAGTATTCTTTGACCTACAGCACCTGAATGTCCAACGAGACACCCATTTTAGTTTGTTAATACTATAATTAGGCTTCTCCTATAAGGATAGGAGATTCGGGGTCCTGTGACTAACCCAATAAGGGTGTACATTAGGCTATAAAATTATTTCCAAGAGTAAGAATTTCCAGCCTTTATAAACTGTTGTTCAGTATTCTTTGACCTACAGCACCTGAATGTCCAACGAGACACCCATTTTAGTTTGTTAATACTATAATTAGGCTTCTCCTATAAGGATAGGAGATTCGGGGTCCTGTGACTAACCCAATAAGGGTGTACATTAGGCTATAAAATTATTTCCAAGAGTAAGAATTTCCAGCCTTTATAAACTGTTGTTCAGTATTCTTTGACCTACAGCACCTGAATGTCCAACGAGACACCCATTTTAGTTTGTTAATACTATAATTAGGCTTCTCCTATAAGGATAGGAGATTCGGGGTCCTGTGACTAACCCAATAAGGGTGTACATTAGGCTATAAAATTATTTCCAAGAGTAAGAATTTCCAGCCTTTATAAACTGTTGTTCAGTATTCTTTGACCTACAGCACCTGAATGTCCAACGAGACACCCATTTTAGTTTGTTAATACTATAATTAGGCTTCTCCTATAAGGATAGGAGATTCGGGGTCCTGTGACTAACCCAATAAGGGTGTACATTAGGCTATAAAATTATTTCCAAGAGTAAGAATTTCCAGCCTTTATAAACTGTTGTTCAGTATTCTTTGACCTACAGCACCTGAATGTCCAACGAGACACCCATTTTAGTTTGTTAATACTATAATTAGGCTTCTCCTATAAGGATAGGAGATTCGGGGTCCTGTGACTAACCCAATAAGGGTGTACATTAGGCTATAAAATTATTTCCAAGAGTAAGAATTTCCAGCCTTTATAAACTGTTGTTCAGTATTCTTTGACCTACAGCACCTGAATGTCCAACGAGACACCCATTTTAGTTTGTTAATACTATAATTAGGCTTCTCCTATAAGGATAGGAGATTCGGGGTCCTGTGACTAACCCAATAAGGGTGTACATTAGGCTATAAAATTATTTCCAAGAGTAAGAATTTCCAGCCTTTATAAACTGTTGTTCAGTATTCTTTGACCTACAGCACCTGAATGTCCAACGAGACACCCATTTTAGTTTGTTAATACTATAATTAGGCTTCTCCTATAAGGATAGGAGATTCGGGGTCCTGTGACTAACCCAATAAGGGTGTACATTAGGCTATAAAATTATTTCCAAGAGTAAGAATTTCCAGCCTTTATAAACTGTTGTTCAGTATTCTTTGACCTACAGCACCTGAATGTCCAACGAGACACCCATTTTAGTTTGTTAATACTATAATTAGGCTTCTCCTATAAGGATAGGAGATTCGGGGTCCTGTGACTAACCCAATAAGGGTGTACATTAGGCTATAAAATTATTTCCAAGAGTAAGAATTTCCAGCCTTTATAAACTGTTGTTCAGTATTCTTTGACCTACAGCACCTGAATGTCCAACGAGACACCCATTTTAGTTTGTTAATACTATAATTAGGCTTCTCCTATAAGGATAGGAGATTCGGGGTCCTGTGACTAACCCAATAAGGGTGTACATTAGGCTATAAAATTATTTCCAAGAGTAAGAATTTCCAGCCTTTATAAACTGTTGTTCAGTATTCTTTGACCTACAGCACCTGAATGTCCAACGAGACACCCATTTTAGTTTGTTAATACTATAATTAGGCTTCTCCTATAAGGATAGGAGATTCGGGGTCCTGTGACTAACCCAATAAGGGTGTACATTAGGCTATAAAATTATTTCCAAGAGTAAGAATTTCCAGCCTTTATAAACTGTTGTTCAGTATTCTTTGACCTACAGCACCTGAATGTCCAACGAGACACCCATTTTAGTTTGTTAATACTATAATTAGGCTTCTCCTATAAGGATAGGAGATTCGGGGTCCTGTGACTAACCCAATAAGGGTGTACATTAGGCTATAAAATTATTTCCAAGAGTAAGAATTTCCAGCCTTTATAAACTGTTGTTCAGTATTCTTTGACCTACAGCACCTGAATGTCCAACGAGACACCCATTTTAGTTTGTTAATACTATAATTAGGCTTCTCCTATAAGGATAGGAGATTCGGGGTCCTGTGACTAACCCAATAAGGGTGTACATTAGGCTATAAAATTATTTCCAAGAGTAAGAATTTCCAGCCTTTATAAACTGTTGTTCAGTATTCTTTGACCTACAGCACCTGAATGTCCAACGAGACACCCATTTTAGTTTGTTAATACTATAATTAGGCTTCTCCTATAAGGATAGGAGATTCGGGGTCCTGTGACTAACCCAATAAGGGTGTACATTAGGCTATAAAATTATTTCCAAGAGTAAGAATTTCCAGCCTTTATAAACTGTTGTTCAGTATTCTTTGACCTACAGCACCTGAATGTCCAACGAGACACCCATTTTAGTTTGTTAATACTATAATTAGGCTTCTCCTATAAGGATAGGAGATTCGGGGTCCTGTGACTAACCCAATAAGGGTGTACATTAGGCTATAAAATTATTTCCAAGAGTAAGAATTTCCAGCCTTTATAAACTGTTGTTCAGTATTCTTTGACCTACAGCACCTGAATGTCCAACGAGACACCCATTTTAGTTTGTTAATACTATAATTAGGCTTCTCCTATAAGGATAGGAGATTCGGGGTCCTGTGACTAACCCAATAAGGGTGTACATTAGGCTATAAAATTATTTCCAAGAGTAAGAATTTCCAGCCTTTATAAACTGTTGTTCAGTATTCTTTGACCTACAGCACCTGAATGTCCAACGAGACACCCATTTTAGTTTGTTAATACTATAATTAGGCTTCTCCTATAAGGATAGGAGATTCGGGGTCCTGTGACTAACCCAATAAGGGTGTACATTAGGCTATAAAATTATTTCCAAGAGTAAGAATTTCCAGCCTTTATAAACTGTTGTTCAGTATTCTTTGACCTACAGCACCTGAATGTCCAACGAGACACCCATTTTAGTTTGTTAATACTATAATTAGGCTTCTCCTATAAGGATAGGAGATTCGGGGTCCTGTGACTAACCCAATAAGGGTGTACATTAGGCTATAAAATTATTTCCAAGAGTAAGAATTTCCAGCCTTTATAAACTGTTGTTCAGTATTCTTTGACCTACAGCACCTGAATGTCCAACGAGACACCCATTTTAGTTTGTTAATACTATAATTAGGCTTCTCCTATAAGGATAGGAGATTCGGGGTCCTGTGACTAACCCAATAAGGGTGTACATTAGGCTATAAAATTATTTCCAAGAGTAAGAATTTCCAGCCTTTATAAACTGTTGTTCAGTATTCTTTGACCTACAGCACCTGAATGTCCAACGAGACACCCATTTTAGTTTGTTAATACTATAATTAGGCTTCTCCTATAAGGATAGGAGATTCGGGGTCCTGTGACTAACCCAATAAGGGTGTACATTAGGCTATAAAATTATTTCCAAGAGTAAGAATTTCCAGCCTTTATAAACTGTTGTTCAGTATTCTTTGACCTACAGCACCTGAATGTCCAACGAGACACCCATTTTAGTTTGTTAATACTATAATTAGGCTTCTCCTATAAGGATAGGAGATTCGGGGTCCTGTGACTAACCCAATAAGGGTGTACATTAGGCTATAAAATTATTTCCAAGAGTAAGAATTTCCAGCCTTTATAAACTGTTGTTCAGTATTCTTTGACCTACAGCACCTGAATGTCCAACGAGACACCCATTTTAGTTTGTTAATACTATAATTAGGCTTCTCCTATAAGGATAGGAGATTCGGGGTCCTGTGACTAACCCAATAAGGGTGTACATTAGGCTATAAAATTATTTCCAAGAGTAAGAATTTCCAGCCTTTATAAACTGTTGTTCAGTATTCTTTGACCTACAGCACCTGAATGTCCAACGAGACACCCATTTTAGTTTGTTAATACTATAATTAGGCTTCTCCTATAAGGATAGGAGATTCGGGGTCCTGTGACTAACCCAATAAGGGTGTACATTAGGCTATAAAATTATTTCCAAGAGTAAGAATTTCCAGCCTTTATAAACTGTTGTTCAGTATTCTTTGACCTACAGCACCTGAATGTCCAACGAGACACCCATTTTAGTTTGTTAATACTATAATTAGGCTTCTCCTATAAGGATAGGAGATTCGGGGTCCTGTGACTAACCCAATAAGGGTGTACATTAGGCTATAAAATTATTTCCAAGAGTAAGAATTTCCAGCCTTTATAAACTGTTGTTCAGTATTCTTTGACCTACAGCACCTGAATGTCCAACGAGACACCCATTTTAGTTTGTTAATACTATAATTAGGCTTCTCCTATAAGGATAGGAGATTCGGGGTCCTGTGACTAACCCAATAAGGGTGTACATTAGGCTATAAAATTATTTCCAAGAGTAAGAATTTCCAGCCTTTATAAACTGTTGTTCAGTATTCTTTGACCTACAGCACCTGAATGTCCAACGAGACACCCATTTTAGTTTGTTAATACTATAATTAGGCTTCTCCTATAAGGATAGGAGATTCGGGGTCCTGTGACTAACCCAATAAGGGTGTACATTAGGCTATAAAATTATTTCCAAGAGTAAGAATTTCCAGCCTTTATAAACTGTTGTTCAGTATTCTTTGACCTACAGCACCTGAATGTCCAACGAGACACCCATTTTAGTTTGTTAATACTATAATTAGGCTTCTCCTATAAGGATAGGAGATTCGGGGTCCTGTGACTAACCCAATAAGGGTGTACATTAGGCTATAAAATTATTTCCAAGAGTAAGAATTTCCAGCCTTTATAAACTGTTGTTCAGTATTCTTTGACCTACAGCACCTGAATGTCCAACGAGACACCCATTTTAGTTTGTTAATACTATAATTAGGCTTCTCCTATAAGGATAGGAGATTCGGGGTCCTGTGACTAACCCAATAAGGGTGTACATTAGGCTATAAAATTATTTCCAAGAGTAAGAATTTCCAGCCTTTATAAACTGTTGTTCAGTATTCTTTGACCTACAGCACCTGAATGTCCAACGAGACACCCATTTTAGTTTGTTAATACTATAATTAGGCTTCTCCTATAAGGATAGGAGATTCGGGGTCCTGTGACTAACCCAATAAGGGTGTACATTAGGCTATAAAATTATTTCCAAGAGTAAGAATTTCCAGCCTTTATAAACTGTTGTTCAGTATTCTTTGACCTACAGCACCTGAATGTCCAACGAGACACCCATTTTAGTTTGTTAATACTATAATTAGGCTTCTCCTATAAGGATAGGAGATTCGGGGTCCTGTGACTAACCCAATAAGGGTGTACATTAGGCTATAAAATTATTTCCAAGAGTAAGAATTTCCAGCCTTTATAAACTGTTGTTCAGTATTCTTTGACCTACAGCACCTGAATGTCCAACGAGACACCCATTTTAGTTTGTTAATACTATAATTAGGCTTCTCCTATAAGGATAGGAGATTCGGGGTCCTGTGACTAACCCAATAAGGGTGTACATTAGGCTATAAAATTATTTCCAAGAGTAAGAATTTCCAGCCTTTATAAACTGTTGTTCAGTATTCTTTGACCTACAGCACCTGAATGTCCAACGAGACACCCATTTTAGTTTGTTAATACTATAATTAGGCTTCTCCTATAAGGATAGGAGATTCGGGGTCCTGTGACTAACCCAATAAGGGTGTACATTAGGCTATAAAATTATTTCCAAGAGTAAGAATTTCCAGCCTTTATAAACTGTTGTTCAGTATTCTTTGACCTACAGCACCTGAATGTCCAACGAGACACCCATTTTAGTTTGTTAATACTATAATTAGGCTTCTCCTATAAGGATAGGAGATTCGGGGTCCTGTGACTAACCCAATAAGGGTGTACATTAGGCTATAAAATTATTTCCAAGAGTAAGAATTTCCAGCCTTTATAAACTGTTGTTCAGTATTCTTTGACCTACAGCACCTGAATGTCCAACGAGACACCCATTTTAGTTTGTTAATACTATAATTAGGCTTCTCCTATAAGGATAGGAGATTCGGGGTCCTGTGACTAACCCAATAAGGGTGTACATTAGGCTATAAAATTATTTCCAAGAGTAAGAATTTCCAGCCTTTATAAACTGTTGTTCAGTATTCTTTGACCTACAGCACCTGAATGTCCAACGAGACACCCATTTTAGTTTGTTAATACTATAATTAGGCTTCTCCTATAAGGATAGGAGATTCGGGGTCCTGTGACTAACCCAATAAGGGTGTACATTAGGCTATAAAATTATTTCCAAGAGTAAGAATTTCCAGCCTTTATAAACTGTTGTTCAGTATTCTTTGACCTACAGCACCTGAATGTCCAACGAGACACCCATTTTAGTTTGTTAATACTATAATTAGGCTTCTCCTATAAGGATAGGAGATTCGGGGTCCTGTGACTAACCCAATAAGGGTGTACATTAGGCTATAAAATTATTTCCAAGAGTAAGAATTTCCAGCCTTTATAAACTGTTGTTCAGTATTCTTTGACCTACAGCACCTGAATGTCCAACGAGACACCCATTTTAGTTTGTTAATACTATAATTAGGCTTCTCCTATAAGGATAGGAGATTCGGGGTCCTGTGACTAACCCAATAAGGGTGTACATTAGGCTATAAAATTATTTCCAAGAGTAAGAATTTCCAGCCTTTATAAACTGTTGTTCAGTATTCTTTGACCTACAGCACCTGAATGTCCAACGAGACACCCATTTTAGTTTGTTAATACTATAATTAGGCTTCTCCTATAAGGATAGGAGATTCGGGGTCCTGTGACTAACCCAATAAGGGTGTACATTAGGCTATAAAATTATTTCCAAGAGTAAGAATTTCCAGCCTTTATAAACTGTTGTTCAGTATTCTTTGACCTACAGCACCTGAATGTCCAACGAGACACCCATTTTAGTTTGTTAATACTATAATTAGGCTTCTCCTATAAGGATAGGAGATTCGGGGTCCTGTGACTAACCCAATAAGGGTGTACATTAGGCTATAAAATTATTTCCAAGAGTAAGAATTTCCAGCCTTTATAAACTGTTGTTCAGTATTCTTTGACCTACAGCACCTGAATGTCCAACGAGACACCCATTTTAGTTTGTTAATACTATAATTAGGCTTCTCCTATAAGGATAGGAGATTCGGGGTCCTGTGACTAACCCAATAAGGGTGTACATTAGGCTATAAAATTATTTCCAAGAGTAAGAATTTCCAGCCTTTATAAACTGTTGTTCAGTATTCTTTGACCTACAGCACCTGAATGTCCAACGAGACACCCATTTTAGTTTGTTAATACTATAATTAGGCTTCTCCTATAAGGATAGGAGATTCGGGGTCCTGTGACTAACCCAATAAGGGTGTACATTAGGCTATAAAATTATTTCCAAGAGTAAGAATTTCCAGCCTTTATAAACTGTTGTTCAGTATTCTTTGACCTACAGCACCTGAATGTCCAACGAGACACCCATTTTAGTTTGTTAATACTATAATTAGGCTTCTCCTATAAGGATAGGAGATTCGGGGTCCTGTGACTAACCCAATAAGGGTGTACATTAGGCTATAAAATTATTTCCAAGAGTAAGAATTTCCAGCCTTTATAAACTGTTGTTCAGTATTCTTTGACCTACAGCACCTGAATGTCCAACGAGACACCCATTTTAGTTTGTTAATACTATAATTAGGCTTCTCCTATAAGGATAGGAGATTCGGGGTCCTGTGACTAACCCAATAAGGGTGTACATTAGGCTATAAAATTATTTCCAAGAGTAAGAATTTCCAGCCTTTATAAACTGTTGTTCAGTATTCTTTGACCTACAGCACCTGAATGTCCAACGAGACACCCATTTTAGTTTGTTAATACTATAATTAGGCTTCTCCTATAAGGATAGGAGATTCGGGGTCCTGTGACTAACCCAATAAGGGTGTACATTAGGCTATAAAATTATTTCCAAGAGTAAGAATTTCCAGCCTTTATAAACTGTTGTTCAGTATTCTTTGACCTACAGCACCTGAATGTCCAACGAGACACCCATTTTAGTTTGTTAATACTATAATTAGGCTTCTCCTATAAGGATAGGAGATTCGGGGTCCTGTGACTAACCCAATAAGGGTGTACATTAGGCTATAAAATTATTTCCAAGAGTAAGAATTTCCAGCCTTTATAAACTGTTGTTCAGTATTCTTTGACCTACAGCACCTGAATGTCCAACGAGACACCCATTTTAGTTTGTTAATACTATAATTAGGCTTCTCCTATAAGGATAGGAGATTCGGGGTCCTGTGACTAACCCAATAAGGGTGTACATTAGGCTATAAAATTATTTCCAAGAGTAAGAATTTCCAGCCTTTATAAACTGTTGTTCAGTATTCTTTGACCTACAGCACCTGAATGTCCAACGAGACACCCATTTTAGTTTGTTAATACTATAATTAGGCTTCTCCTATAAGGATAGGAGATTCGGGGTCCTGTGACTAACCCAATAAGGGTGTACATTAGGCTATAAAATTATTTCCAAGAGTAAGAATTTCCAGCCTTTATAAACTGTTGTTCAGTATTCTTTGACCTACAGCACCTGAATGTCCAACGAGACACCCATTTTAGTTTGTTAATACTATAATTAGGCTTCTCCTATAAGGATAGGAGATTCGGGGTCCTGTGACTAACCCAATAAGGGTGTACATTAGGCTATAAAATTATTTCCAAGAGTAAGAATTTCCAGCCTTTATAAACTGTTGTTCAGTATTCTTTGACCTACAGCACCTGAATGTCCAACGAGACACCCATTTTAGTTTGTTAATACTATAATTAGGCTTCTCCTATAAGGATAGGAGATTCGGGGTCCTGTGACTAACCCAATAAGGGTGTACATTAGGCTATAAAATTATTTCCAAGAGTAAGAATTTCCAGCCTTTATAAACTGTTGTTCAGTATTCTTTGACCTACAGCACCTGAATGTCCAACGAGACACCCATTTTAGTTTGTTAATACTATAATTAGGCTTCTCCTATAAGGATAGGAGATTCGGGGTCCTGTGACTAACCCAATAAGGGTGTACATTAGGCTATAAAATTATTTCCAAGAGTAAGAATTTCCAGCCTTTATAAACTGTTGTTCAGTATTCTTTGACCTACAGCACCTGAATGTCCAACGAGACACCCATTTTAGTTTGTTAATACTATAATTAGGCTTCTCCTATAAGGATAGGAGATTCGGGGTCCTGTGACTAACCCAATAAGGGTGTACATTAGGCTATAAAATTATTTCCAAGAGTAAGAATTTCCAGCCTTTATAAACTGTTGTTCAGTATTCTTTGACCTACAGCACCTGAATGTCCAACGAGACACCCATTTTAGTTTGTTAATACTATAATTAGGCTTCTCCTATAAGGATAGGAGATTCGGGGTCCTGTGACTAACCCAATAAGGGTGTACATTAGGCTATAAAATTATTTCCAAGAGTAAGAATTTCCAGCCTTTATAAACTGTTGTTCAGTATTCTTTGACCTACAGCACCTGAATGTCCAACGAGACACCCATTTTAGTTTGTTAATACTATAATTAGGCTTCTCCTATAAGGATAGGAGATTCGGGGTCCTGTGACTAACCCAATAAGGGTGTACATTAGGCTATAAAATTATTTCCAAGAGTAAGAATTTCCAGCCTTTATAAACTGTTGTTCAGTATTCTTTGACCTACAGCACCTGAATGTCCAACGAGACACCCATTTTAGTTTGTTAATACTATAATTAGGCTTCTCCTATAAGGATAGGAGATTCGGGGTCCTGTGACTAACCCAATAAGGGTGTACATTAGGCTATAAAATTATTTCCAAGAGTAAGAATTTCCAGCCTTTATAAACTGTTGTTCAGTATTCTTTGACCTACAGCACCTGAATGTCCAACGAGACACCCATTTTAGTTTGTTAATACTATAATTAGGCTTCTCCTATAAGGATAGGAGATTCGGGGTCCTGTGACTAACCCAATAAGGGTGTACATTAGGCTATAAAATTATTTCCAAGAGTAAGAATTTCCAGCCTTTATAAACTGTTGTTCAGTATTCTTTGACCTACAGCACCTGAATGTCCAACGAGACACCCATTTTAGTTTGTTAATACTATAATTAGGCTTCTCCTATAAGGATAGGAGATTCGGGGTCCTGTGACTAACCCAATAAGGGTGTACATTAGGCTATAAAATTATTTCCAAGAGTAAGAATTTCCAGCCTTTATAAACTGTTGTTCAGTATTCTTTGACCTACAGCACCTGAATGTCCAACGAGACACCCATTTTAGTTTGTTAATACTATAATTAGGCTTCTCCTATAAGGATAGGAGATTCGGGGTCCTGTGACTAACCCAATAAGGGTGTACATTAGGCTATAAAATTATTTCCAAGAGTAAGAATTTCCAGCCTTTATAAACTGTTGTTCAGTATTCTTTGACCTACAGCACCTGAATGTCCAACGAGACACCCATTTTAGTTTGTTAATACTATAATTAGGCTTCTCCTATAAGGATAGGAGATTCGGGGTCCTGTGACTAACCCAATAAGGGTGTACATTAGGCTATAAAATTATTTCCAAGAGTAAGAATTTCCAGCCTTTATAAACTGTTGTTCAGTATTCTTTGACCTACAGCACCTGAATGTCCAACGAGACACCCATTTTAGTTTGTTAATACTATAATTAGGCTTCTCCTATAAGGATAGGAGATTCGGGGTCCTGTGACTAACCCAATAAGGGTGTACATTAGGCTATAAAATTATTTCCAAGAGTAAGAATTTCCAGCCTTTATAAACTGTTGTTCAGTATTCTTTGACCTACAGCACCTGAATGTCCAACGAGACACCCATTTTAGTTTGTTAATACTATAATTAGGCTTCTCCTATAAGGATAGGAGATTCGGGGTCCTGTGACTAACCCAATAAGGGTGTACATTAGGCTATAAAATTATTTCCAAGAGTAAGAATTTCCAGCCTTTATAAACTGTTGTTCAGTATTCTTTGACCTACAGCACCTGAATGTCCAACGAGACACCCATTTTAGTTTGTTAATACTATAATTAGGCTTCTCCTATAAGGATAGGAGATTCGGGGTCCTGTGACTAACCCAATAAGGGTGTACATTAGGCTATAAAATTATTTCCAAGAGTAAGAATTTCCAGCCTTTATAAACTGTTGTTCAGTATTCTTTGACCTACAGCACCTGAATGTCCAACGAGACACCCATTTTAGTTTGTTAATACTATAATTAGGCTTCTCCTATAAGGATAGGAGATTCGGGGTCCTGTGACTAACCCAATAAGGGTGTACATTAGGCTATAAAATTATTTCCAAGAGTAAGAATTTCCAGCCTTTATAAACTGTTGTTCAGTATTCTTTGACCTACAGCACCTGAATGTCCAACGAGACACCCATTTTAGTTTGTTAATACTATAATTAGGCTTCTCCTATAAGGATAGGAGATTCGGGGTCCTGTGACTAACCCAATAAGGGTGTACATTAGGCTATAAAATTATTTCCAAGAGTAAGAATTTCCAGCCTTTATAAACTGTTGTTCAGTATTCTTTGACCTACAGCACCTGAATGTCCAACGAGACACCCATTTTAGTTTGTTAATACTATAATTAGGCTTCTCCTATAAGGATAGGAGATTCGGGGTCCTGTGACTAACCCAATAAGGGTGTACATTAGGCTATAAAATTATTTCCAAGAGTAAGAATTTCCAGCCTTTATAAACTGTTGTTCAGTATTCTTTGACCTACAGCACCTGAATGTCCAACGAGACACCCATTTTAGTTTGTTAATACTATAATTAGGCTTCTCCTATAAGGATAGGAGATTCGGGGTCCTGTGACTAACCCAATAAGGGTGTACATTAGGCTATAAAATTATTTCCAAGAGTAAGAATTTCCAGCCTTTATAAACTGTTGTTCAGTATTCTTTGACCTACAGCACCTGAATGTCCAACGAGACACCCATTTTAGTTTGTTAATACTATAATTAGGCTTCTCCTATAAGGATAGGAGATTCGGGGTCCTGTGACTAACCCAATAAGGGTGTACATTAGGCTATAAAATTATTTCCAAGAGTAAGAATTTCCAGCCTTTATAAACTGTTGTTCAGTATTCTTTGACCTACAGCACCTGAATGTCCAACGAGACACCCATTTTAGTTTGTTAATACTATAATTAGGCTTCTCCTATAAGGATAGGAGATTCGGGGTCCTGTGACTAACCCAATAAGGGTGTACATTAGGCTATAAAATTATTTCCAAGAGTAAGAATTTCCAGCCTTTATAAACTGTTGTTCAGTATTCTTTGACCTACAGCACCTGAATGTCCAACGAGACACCCATTTTAGTTTGTTAATACTATAATTAGGCTTCTCCTATAAGGATAGGAGATTCGGGGTCCTGTGACTAACCCAATAAGGGTGTACATTAGGCTATAAAATTATTTCCAAGAGTAAGAATTTCCAGCCTTTATAAACTGTTGTTCAGTATTCTTTGACCTACAGCACCTGAATGTCCAACGAGACACCCATTTTAGTTTGTTAATACTATAATTAGGCTTCTCCTATAAGGATAGGAGATTCGGGGTCCTGTGACTAACCCAATAAGGGTGTACATTAGGCTATAAAATTATTTCCAAGAGTAAGAATTTCCAGCCTTTATAAACTGTTGTTCAGTATTCTTTGACCTACAGCACCTGAATGTCCAACGAGACACCCATTTTAGTTTTAATACTATAATTAGGCTTCTCCTATAAGGATAGGAGATTCGGGGTCCTGTGACTAACCCAATAAGGGTGTACATTAGGCTATAAAATTATTTCCAAGAGTAAGAATTTCCAGCCTTTATAAACTGTTGTTCAGTATTCTTTGACCTACAGCACCTGAATGTCCAACGAGACACCCATTTTAGTTTGTTAATACTATAATTAGGCTTCTCCTATAAGGATAGGAGATTCGGGGTCCTGTGACTAACCCAATAAGGGTGTACATTAGGCTATAAAATTATTTCCAAGAGTAAGAATTTCCAGCCTTTATAAACTGTTGTTCAGTATTCTTTGACCTACAGCACCTGAATGTCCAACGAGACACCCATTTTAGTTTGTTAATACTATAATTAGGCTTCTCCTATAAGGATAGGAGATTCGGGGTCCTGTGACTAACCCAATAAGGGTGTACATTAGGCTATAAAATTATTTCCAAGAGTAAGAATTTCCAGCCTTTATAAACTGTTGTTCAGTATTCTTTGACCTACAACCTGAATGTCCAACGAGAACCCATTTTAGTTTTAATACTAAAATTAGGCTCTCCTATAAGGATAGGAGATTCGGTCCTGTGACTAACCCAATAAGGGTGGAATTCTTACTCTTGGAAATAATTTTATAGCCTAATGTACACCCTTATTGGGTTAGTCACAGGACCCCGAATCTCCTATCCTTATAGGAGAAGCCTAATTATAGTATTAACAAACTAAAATGGGTGTCTCGTTGGACATTCAGGTGCTGTAGGTCAAAGAATACTGAACAACAGTTTATAAAGGCTGGAAATTCTTACTCTTGGAAATAATTTTATAGCCTAATGTACACCCTTATTGGGTTAGTCACAGGACCCCGAATCTCCTATCCTTATAGGAGAAGCCTAATTATAGTATTAACAAACTAAAATGGGTGTCTCGTTGGACATTCAGGTGCTGTAGGTCAAAGAATACTGAACAACAGTTTATAAAGGCTGGAAATTCTTACTCTTGGAAATAATTTTATAGCCTAATGTACACCCTTATTGGGTTAGTCACAGGACCCCGAATCTCCTATCCTTATAGGAGAAGCCTAATTATAGTATTAACAAACTAAAATGGGTGTCTCGTTGGACATTCAGGTGCTGTAGGTCAAAGAATACTGAACAACAGTTTATAAAGGCTGGAAATTCTTACTCTTGGAAATAATTTTATAGCCTAATGTACACCCTTATTGGGTTAGTCACAGGACCCCGAATCTCCTATCCTTATAGGAGAAGCCTAATTATAGTATTAACAAACTAAAATGGGTGTCTCGTTGGACATTCAGGTGCTGTAGGTCAAAGAATACTGAACAACAGTTTATAAAGGCTGGAAATTCTTACTCTTGGAAATAATTTTATAGCCTAATGTACACCCTTATTGGGTTAGTCACAGGACCCCGAATCTCCTATCCTTATAGGAGAAGCCTAATTATAGTATTAACAAACTAAAATGGGTGTCTCGTTGGACATTCAGGTGCTGTAGGTCAAAGAATACTGAACAACAGTTTATAAAGGCTGGAAATTCTTACTCTTGGAAATAATTTTATAGCCTAATGTACACCCTTATTGGGTTAGTCACAGGACCCCGAATCTCCTATCCTTATAGGAGAAGCCTAATTATAGTATTAACAAACTAAAATGGGTGTCTCGTTGGACATTCAGGTGCTGTAGGTCAAAGAATACTGAACAACAGTTTATAAAGGCTGGAAATTCTTACTCTTGGAAATAATTTTATAGCCTAATGTACACCCTTATTGGGTTAGTCACAGGACCCCGAATCTCCTATCCTTATAGGAGAAGCCTAATTATAGTATTAACAAACTAAAATGGGTGTCTCGTTGGACATTCAGGTGCTGTAGGTCAAAGAATACTGAACAACAGTTTATAAAGGCTGGAAATTCTTACTCTTGGAAATAATTTTATAGCCTAATGTACACCCTTATTGGGTTAGTCACAGGACCCCGAATCTCCTATCCTTATAGGAGAAGCCTAATTATAGTATTAACAAACTAAAATGGGTGTCTCGTTGGACATTCAGGTGCTGTAGGTCAAAGAATACTGAACAACAGTTTATAAAGGCTGGAAATTCTTACTCTTGGAAATAATTTTATAGCCTAATGTACACCCTTATTGGGTTAGTCACAGGACCCCGAATCTCCTATCCTTATAGGAGAAGCCTAATTATAGTATTAACAAACTAAAATGGGTGTCTCGTTGGACATTCAGGTGCTGTAGGTCAAAGAATACTGAACAACAGTTTATAAAGGCTGGAAATTCTTACTCTTGGAAATAATTTTATAGCCTAATGTACACCCTTATTGGGTTAGTCACAGGACCCCGAATCTCCTATCCTTATAGGAGAAGCCTAATTATAGTATTAACAAACTAAAATGGGTGTCTCGTTGGACATTCAGGTGCTGTAGGTCAAAGAATACTGAACAACAGTTTATAAAGGCTGGAAATTCTTACTCTTGGAAATAATTTTATAGCCTAATGTACACCCTTATTGGGTTAGTCACAGGACCCCGAATCTCCTATCCTTATAGGAGAAGCCTAATTATAGTATTAACAAACTAAAATGGGTGTCTCGTTGGACATTCAGGTGCTGTAGGTCAAAGAATACTGAACAACAGTTTATAAAGGCTGGAAATTCTTACTCTTGGAAATAATTTTATAGCCTAATGTACACCCTTATTGGGTTAGTCACAGGACCCCGAATCTCCTATCCTTATAGGAGAAGCCTAATTATAGTATTAACAAACTAAAATGGGTGTCTCGTTGGACATTCAGGTGCTGTAGGTCAAAGAATACTGAACAACAGTTTATAAAGGCTGGAAATTCTTACTCTTGGAAATAATTTTATAGCCTAATGTACACCCTTATTGGGTTAGTCACAGGACCCCGAATCTCCTATCCTTATAGGAGAAGCCTAATTATAGTATTAACAAACTAAAATGGGTGTCTCGTTGGACATTCAGGTGCTGTAGGTCAAAGAATACTGAACAACAGTTTATAAAGGCTGGAAATTCTTACTCTTGGAAATAATTTTATAGCCTAATGTACACCCTTATTGGGTTAGTCACAGGACCCCGAATCTCCTATCCTTATAGGAGAAGCCTAATTATAGTATTAACAAACTAAAATGGGTGTCTCGTTGGACATTCAGGTGCTGTAGGTCAAAGAATACTGAACAACAGTTTATAAAGGCTGGAAATTCTTACTCTTGGAAATAATTTTATAGCCTAATGTACACCCTTATTGGGTTAGTCACAGGACCCCGAATCTCCTATCCTTATAGGAGAAGCCTAATTATAGTATTAACAAACTAAAATGGGTGTCTCGTTGGACATTCAGGTGCTGTAGGTCAAAGAATACTGAACAACAGTTTATAAAGGCTGGAAATTCTTACTCTTGGAAATAATTTTATAGCCTAATGTACACCCTTATTGGGTTAGTCACAGGACCCCGAATCTCCTATCCTTATAGGAGAAGCCTAATTATAGTATTAACAAACTAAAATGGGTGTCTCGTTGGACATTCAGGTGCTGTAGGTCAAAGAATACTGAACAACAGTTTATAAAGGCTGGAAATTCTTACTCTTGGAAATAATTTTATAGCCTAATGTACACCCTTATTGGGTTAGTCACAGGACCCCGAATCTCCTATCCTTATAGGAGAAGCCTAATTATAGTATTAACAAACTAAAATGGGTGTCTCGTTGGACATTCAGGTGCTGTAGGTCAAAGAATACTGAACAACAGTTTATAAAGGCTGGAAATTCTTACTCTTGGAAATAATTTTATAGCCTAATGTACACCCTTATTGGGTTAGTCACAGGACCCCGAATCTCCTATCCTTATAGGAGAAGCCTAATTATAGTATTAACAAACTAAAATGGGTGTCTCGTTGGACATTCAGGTGCTGTAGGTCAAAGAATACTGAACAACAGTTTATAAAGGCTGGAAATTCTTACTCTTGGAAATAATTTTATAGCCTAATGTACACCCTTATTGGGTTAGTCACAGGACCCCGAATCTCCTATCCTTATAGGAGAAGCCTAATTATAGTATTAACAAACTAAAATGGGTGTCTCGTTGGACATTCAGGTGCTGTAGGTCAAAGAATACTGAACAACAGTTTATAAAGGCTGGAAATTCTTACTCTTGGAAATAATTTTATAGCCTAATGTACACCCTTATTGGGTTAGTCACAGGACCCCGAATCTCCTATCCTTATAGGAGAAGCCTAATTATAGTATTAACAAACTAAAATGGGTGTCTCGTTGGACATTCAGGTGCTGTAGGTCAAAGAATACTGAACAACAGTTTATAAAGGCTGGAAATTCTTACTCTTGGAAATAATTTTATAGCCTAATGTACACCCTTATTGGGTTAGTCACAGGACCCCGAATCTCCTATCCTTATAGGAGAAGCCTAATTATAGTATTAACAAACTAAAATGGGTGTCTCGTTGGACATTCAGGTGCTGTAGGTCAAAGAATACTGAACAACAGTTTATAAAGGCTGGAAATTCTTACTCTTGGAAATAATTTTATAGCCTAATGTACACCCTTATTGGGTTAGTCACAGGACCCCGAATCTCCTATCCTTATAGGAGAAGCCTAATTATAGTATTAACAAACTAAAATGGGTGTCTCGTTGGACATTCAGGTGCTGTAGGTCAAAGAATACTGAACAACAGTTTATAAAGGCTGGAAATTCTTACTCTTGGAAATAATTTTATAGCCTAATGTACACCCTTATTGGGTTAGTCACAGGACCCCGAATCTCCTATCCTTATAGGAGAAGCCTAATTATAGTATTAACAAACTAAAATGGGTGTCTCGTTGGACATTCAGGTGCTGTAGGTCAAAGAATACTGAACAACAGTTTATAAAGGCTGGAAATTCTTACTCTTGGAAATAATTTTATAGCCTAATGTACACCCTTATTGGGTTAGTCACAGGACCCCGAATCTCCTATCCTTATAGGAGAAGCCTAATTATAGTATTAACAAACTAAAATGGGTGTCTCGTTGGACATTCAGGTGCTGTAGGTCAAAGAATACTGAACAACAGTTTATAAAGGCTGGAAATTCTTACTCTTGGAAATAATTTTATAGCCTAATGTACACCCTTATTGGGTTAGTCACAGGACCCCGAATCTCCTATCCTTATAGGAGAAGCCTAATTATAGTATTAACAAACTAAAATGGGTGTCTCGTTGGACATTCAGGTGCTGTAGGTCAAAGAATACTGAACAACAGTTTATAAAGGCTGGAAATTCTTACTCTTGGAAATAATTTTATAGCCTAATGTACACCCTTATTGGGTTAGTCACAGGACCCCGAATCTCCTATCCTTATAGGAGAAGCCTAATTATAGTATTAACAAACTAAAATGGGTGTCTCGTTGGACATTCAGGTGCTGTAGGTCAAAGAATACTGAACAACAGTTTATAAAGGCTGGAAATTCTTACTCTTGGAAATAATTTTATAGCCTAATGTACACCCTTATTGGGTTAGTCACAGGACCCCGAATCTCCTATCCTTATAGGAGAAGCCTAATTATAGTATTAACAAACTAAAATGGGTGTCTCGTTGGACATTCAGGTGCTGTAGGTCAAAGAATACTGAACAACAGTTTATAAAGGCTGGAAATTCTTACTCTTGGAAATAATTTTATAGCCTAATGTACACCCTTATTGGGTTAGTCACAGGACCCCGAATCTCCTATCCTTATAGGAGAAGCCTAATTATAGTATTAACAAACTAAAATGGGTGTCTCGTTGGACATTCAGGTGCTGTAGGTCAAAGAATACTGAACAACAGTTTATAAAGGCTGGAAATTCTTACTCTTGGAAATAATTTTATAGCCTAATGTACACCCTTATTGGGTTAGTCACAGGACCCCGAATCTCCTATCCTTATAGGAGAAGCCTAATTATAGTATTAACAAACTAAAATGGGTGTCTCGTTGGACATTCAGGTGCTGTAGGTCAAAGAATACTGAACAACAGTTTATAAAGGCTGGAAATTCTTACTCTTGGAAATAATTTTATAGCCTAATGTACACCCTTATTGGGTTAGTCACAGGACCCCGAATCTCCTATCCTTATAGGAGAAGCCTAATTATAGTATTAACAAACTAAAATGGGTGTCTCGTTGGACATTCAGGTGCTGTAGGTCAAAGAATACTGAACAACAGTTTATAAAGGCTGGAAATTCTTACTCTTGGAAATAATTTTATAGCCTAATGTACACCCTTATTGGGTTAGTCACAGGACCCCGAATCTCCTATCCTTATAGGAGAAGCCTAATTATAGTATTAACAAACTAAAATGGGTGTCTCGTTGGACATTCAGGTGCTGTAGGTCAAAGAATACTGAACAACAGTTTATAAAGGCTGGAAATTCTTACTCTTGGAAATAATTTTATAGCCTAATGTACACCCTTATTGGGTTAGTCACAGGACCCCGAATCTCCTATCCTTATAGGAGAAGCCTAATTATAGTATTAACAAACTAAAATGGGTGTCTCGTTGGACATTCAGGTGCTGTAGGTCAAAGAATACTGAACAACAGTTTATAAAGGCTGGAAATTCTTACTCTTGGAAATAATTTTATAGCCTAATGTACACCCTTATTGGGTTAGTCACAGGACCCCGAATCTCCTATCCTTATAGGAGAAGCCTAATTATAGTATTAACAAACTAAAATGGGTGTCTCGTTGGACATTCAGGTGCTGTAGGTCAAAGAATACTGAACAACAGTTTATAAAGGCTGGAAATTCTTACTCTTGGAAATAATTTTATAGCCTAATGTACACCCTTATTGGGTTAGTCACAGGACCCCGAATCTCCTATCCTTATAGGAGAAGCCTAATTATAGTATTAACAAACTAAAATGGGTGTCTCGTTGGACATTCAGGTGCTGTAGGTCAAAGAATACTGAACAACAGTTTATAAAGGCTGGAAATTCTTACTCTTGGAAATAATTTTATAGCCTAATGTACACCCTTATTGGGTTAGTCACAGGACCCCGAATCTCCTATCCTTATAGGAGAAGCCTAATTATAGTATTAACAAACTAAAATGGGTGTCTCGTTGGACATTCAGGTGCTGTAGGTCAAAGAATACTGAACAACAGTTTATAAAGGCTGGAAATTCTTACTCTTGGAAATAATTTTATAGCCTAATGTACACCCTTATTGGGTTAGTCACAGGACCCCGAATCTCCTATCCTTATAGGAGAAGCCTAATTATAGTATTAACAAACTAAAATGGGTGTCTCGTTGGACATTCAGGTGCTGTAGGTCAAAGAATACTGAACAACAGTTTATAAAGGCTGGAAATTCTTACTCTTGGAAATAATTTTATAGCCTAATGTACACCCTTATTGGGTTAGTCACAGGACCCCGAATCTCCTATCCTTATAGGAGAAGCCTAATTATAGTATTAACAAACTAAAATGGGTGTCTCGTTGGACATTCAGGTGCTGTAGGTCAAAGAATACTGAACAACAGTTTATAAAGGCTGGAAATTCTTACTCTTGGAAATAATTTTATAGCCTAATGTACACCCTTATTGGGTTAGTCACAGGACCCCGAATCTCCTATCCTTATAGGAGAAGCCTAATTATAGTATTAACAAACTAAAATGGGTGTCTCGTTGGACATTCAGGTGCTGTAGGTCAAAGAATACTGAACAACAGTTTATAAAGGCTGGAAATTCTTACTCTTGGAAATAATTTTATAGCCTAATGTACACCCTTATTGGGTTAGTCACAGGACCCCGAATCTCCTATCCTTATAGGAGAAGCCTAATTATAGTATTAACAAACTAAAATGGGTGTCTCGTTGGACATTCAGGTGCTGTAGGTCAAAGAATACTGAACAACAGTTTATAAAGGCTGGAAATTCTTACTCTTGGAAATAATTTTATAGCCTAATGTACACCCTTATTGGGTTAGTCACAGGACCCCGAATCTCCTATCCTTATAGGAGAAGCCTAATTATAGTATTAACAAACTAAAATGGGTGTCTCGTTGGACATTCAGGTGCTGTAGGTCAAAGAATACTGAACAACAGTTTATAAAGGCTGGAAATTCTTACTCTTGGAAATAATTTTATAGCCTAATGTACACCCTTATTGGGTTAGTCACAGGACCCCGAATCTCCTATCCTTATAGGAGAAGCCTAATTATAGTATTAACAAACTAAAATGGGTGTCTCGTTGGACATTCAGGTGCTGTAGGTCAAAGAATACTGAACAACAGTTTATAAAGGCTGGAAATTCTTACTCTTGGAAATAATTTTATAGCCTAATGTACACCCTTATTGGGTTAGTCACAGGACCCCGAATCTCCTATCCTTATAGGAGAAGCCTAATTATAGTATTAACAAACTAAAATGGGTGTCTCGTTGGACATTCAGGTGCTGTAGGTCAAAGAATACTGAACAACAGTTTATAAAGGCTGGAAATTCTTACTCTTGGAAATAATTTTATAGCCTAATGTACACCCTTATTGGGTTAGTCACAGGACCCCGAATCTCCTATCCTTATAGGAGAAGCCTAATTATAGTATTAACAAACTAAAATGGGTGTCTCGTTGGACATTCAGGTGCTGTAGGTCAAAGAATACTGAACAACAGTTTATAAAGGCTGGAAATTCTTACTCTTGGAAATAATTTTATAGCCTAATGTACACCCTTATTGGGTTAGTCACAGGACCCCGAATCTCCTATCCTTATAGGAGAAGCCTAATTATAGTATTAACAAACTAAAATGGGTGTCTCGTTGGACATTCAGGTGCTGTAGGTCAAAGAATACTGAACAACAGTTTATAAAGGCTGGAAATTCTTACTCTTGGAAATAATTTTATAGCCTAATGTACACCCTTATTGGGTTAGTCACAGGACCCCGAATCTCCTATCCTTATAGGAGAAGCCTAATTATAGTATTAACAAACTAAAATGGGTGTCTCGTTGGACATTCAGGTGCTGTAGGTCAAAGAATACTGAACAACAGTTTATAAAGGCTGGAAATTCTTACTCTTGGAAATAATTTTATAGCCTAATGTACACCCTTATTGGGTTAGTCACAGGACCCCGAATCTCCTATCCTTATAGGAGAAGCCTAATTATAGTATTAACAAACTAAAATGGGTGTCTCGTTGGACATTCAGGTGCTGTAGGTCAAAGAATACTGAACAACAGTTTATAAAGGCTGGAAATTCTTACTCTTGGAAATAATTTTATAGCCTAATGTACACCCTTATTGGGTTAGTCACAGGACCCCGAATCTCCTATCCTTATAGGAGAAGCCTAATTATAGTATTAACAAACTAAAATGGGTGTCTCGTTGGACATTCAGGTGCTGTAGGTCAAAGAATACTGAACAACAGTTTATAAAGGCTGGAAATTCTTACTCTTGGAAATAATTTTATAGCCTAATGTACACCCTTATTGGGTTAGTCACAGGACCCCGAATCTCCTATCCTTATAGGAGAAGCCTAATTATAGTATTAACAAACTAAAATGGGTGTCTCGTTGGACATTCAGGTGCTGTAGGTCAAAGAATACTGAACAACAGTTTATAAAGGCTGGAAATTCTTACTCTTGGAAATAATTTTATAGCCTAATGTACACCCTTATTGGGTTAGTCACAGGACCCCGAATCTCCTATCCTTATAGGAGAAGCCTAATTATAGTATTAACAAACTAAAATGGGTGTCTCGTTGGACATTCAGGTGCTGTAGGTCAAAGAATACTGAACAACAGTTTATAAAGGCTGGAAATTCTTACTCTTGGAAATAATTTTATAGCCTAATGTACACCCTTATTGGGTTAGTCACAGGACCCCGAATCTCCTATCCTTATAGGAGAAGCCTAATTATAGTATTAACAAACTAAAATGGGTGTCTCGTTGGACATTCAGGTGCTGTAGGTCAAAGAATACTGAACAACAGTTTATAAAGGCTGGAAATTCTTACTCTTGGAAATAATTTTATAGCCTAATGTACACCCTTATTGGGTTAGTCACAGGACCCCGAATCTCCTATCCTTATAGGAGAAGCCTAATTATAGTATTAACAAACTAAAATGGGTGTCTCGTTGGACATTCAGGTGCTGTAGGTCAAAGAATACTGAACAACAGTTTATAAAGGCTGGAAATTCTTACTCTTGGAAATAATTTTATAGCCTAATGTACACCCTTATTGGGTTAGTCACAGGACCCCGAATCTCCTATCCTTATAGGAGAAGCCTAATTATAGTATTAACAAACTAAAATGGGTGTCTCGTTGGACATTCAGGTGCTGTAGGTCAAAGAATACTGAACAACAGTTTATAAAGGCTGGAAATTCTTACTCTTGGAAATAATTTTATAGCCTAATGTACACCCTTATTGGGTTAGTCACAGGACCCCGAATCTCCTATCCTTATAGGAGAAGCCTAATTATAGTATTAACAAACTAAAATGGGTGTCTCGTTGGACATTCAGGTGCTGTAGGTCAAAGAATACTGAACAACAGTTTATAAAGGCTGGAAATTCTTACTCTTGGAAATAATTTTATAGCCTAATGTACACCCTTATTGGGTTAGTCACAGGACCCCGAATCTCCTATCCTTATAGGAGAAGCCTAATTATAGTATTAACAAACTAAAATGGGTGTCTCGTTGGACATTCAGGTGCTGTAGGTCAAAGAATACTGAACAACAGTTTATAAAGGCTGGAAATTCTTACTCTTGGAAATAATTTTATAGCCTAATGTACACCCTTATTGGGTTAGTCACAGGACCCCGAATCTCCTATCCTTATAGGAGAAGCCTAATTATAGTATTAACAAACTAAAATGGGTGTCTCGTTGGACATTCAGGTGCTGTAGGTCAAAGAATACTGAACAACAGTTTATAAAGGCTGGAAATTCTTACTCTTGGAAATAATTTTATAGCCTAATGTACACCCTTATTGGGTTAGTCACAGGACCCCGAATCTCCTATCCTTATAGGAGAAGCCTAATTATAGTATTAACAAACTAAAATGGGTGTCTCGTTGGACATTCAGGTGCTGTAGGTCAAAGAATACTGAACAACAGTTTATAAAGGCTGGAAATTCTTACTCTTGGAAATAATTTTATAGCCTAATGTACACCCTTATTGGGTTAGTCACAGGACCCCGAATCTCCTATCCTTATAGGAGAAGCCTAATTATAGTATTAACAAACTAAAATGGGTGTCTCGTTGGACATTCAGGTGCTGTAGGTCAAAGAATACTGAACAACAGTTTATAAAGGCTGGAAATTCTTACTCTTGGAAATAATTTTATAGCCTAATGTACACCCTTATTGGGTTAGTCACAGGACCCCGAATCTCCTATCCTTATAGGAGAAGCCTAATTATAGTATTAACAAACTAAAATGGGTGTCTCGTTGGACATTCAGGTGCTGTAGGTCAAAGAATACTGAACAACAGTTTATAAAGGCTGGAAATTCTTACTCTTGGAAATAATTTTATAGCCTAATGTACACCCTTATTGGGTTAGTCACAGGACCCCGAATCTCCTATCCTTATAGGAGAAGCCTAATTATAGTATTAACAAACTAAAATGGGTGTCTCGTTGGACATTCAGGTGCTGTAGGTCAAAGAATACTGAACAACAGTTTATAAAGGCTGGAAATTCTTACTCTTGGAAATAATTTTATAGCCTAATGTACACCCTTATTGGGTTAGTCACAGGACCCCGAATCTCCTATCCTTATAGGAGAAGCCTAATTATAGTATTAACAAACTAAAATGGGTGTCTCGTTGGACATTCAGGTGCTGTAGGTCAAAGAATACTGAACAACAGTTTATAAAGGCTGGAAATTCTTACTCTTGGAAATAATTTTATAGCCTAATGTACACCCTTATTGGGTTAGTCACAGGACCCCGAATCTCCTATCCTTATAGGAGAAGCCTAATTATAGTATTAACAAACTAAAATGGGTGTCTCGTTGGACATTCAGGTGCTGTAGGTCAAAGAATACTGAACAACAGTTTATAAAGGCTGGAAATTCTTACTCTTGGAAATAATTTTATAGCCTAATGTACACCCTTATTGGGTTAGTCACAGGACCCCGAATCTCCTATCCTTATAGGAGAAGCCTAATTATAGTATTAACAAACTAAAATGGGTGTCTCGTTGGACATTCAGGTGCTGTAGGTCAAAGAATACTGAACAACAGTTTATAAAGGCTGGAAATTCTTACTCTTGGAAATAATTTTATAGCCTAATGTACACCCTTATTGGGTTAGTCACAGGACCCCGAATCTCCTATCCTTATAGGAGAAGCCTAATTATAGTATTAACAAACTAAAATGGGTGTCTCGTTGGACATTCAGGTGCTGTAGGTCAAAGAATACTGAACAACAGTTTATAAAGGCTGGAAATTCTTACTCTTGGAAATAATTTTATAGCCTAATGTACACCCTTATTGGGTTAGTCACAGGACCCCGAATCTCCTATCCTTATAGGAGAAGCCTAATTATAGTATTAACAAACTAAAATGGGTGTCTCGTTGGACATTCAGGTGCTGTAGGTCAAAGAATACTGAACAACAGTTTATAAAGGCTGGAAATTCTTACTCTTGGAAATAATTTTATAGCCTAATGTACACCCTTATTGGGTTAGTCACAGGACCCCGAATCTCCTATCCTTATAGGAGAAGCCTAATTATAGTATTAACAAACTAAAATGGGTGTCTCGTTGGACATTCAGGTGCTGTAGGTCAAAGAATACTGAACAACAGTTTATAAAGGCTGGAAATTCTTACTCTTGGAAATAATTTTATAGCCTAATGTACACCCTTATTGGGTTAGTCACAGGACCCCGAATCTCCTATCCTTATAGGAGAAGCCTAATTATAGTATTAACAAACTAAAATGGGTGTCTCGTTGGACATTCAGGTGCTGTAGGTCAAAGAATACTGAACAACAGTTTATAAAGGCTGGAAATTCTTACTCTTGGAAATAATTTTATAGCCTAATGTACACCCTTATTGGGTTAGTCACAGGACCCCGAATCTCCTATCCTTATAGGAGAAGCCTAATTATAGTATTAACAAACTAAAATGGGTGTCTCGTTGGACATTCAGGTGCTGTAGGTCAAAGAATACTGAACAACAGTTTATAAAGGCTGGAAATTCTTACTCTTGGAAATAATTTTATAGCCTAATGTACACCCTTATTGGGTTAGTCACAGGACCCCGAATCTCCTATCCTTATAGGAGAAGCCTAATTATAGTATTAACAAACTAAAATGGGTGTCTCGTTGGACATTCAGGTGCTGTAGGTCAAAGAATACTGAACAACAGTTTATAAAGGCTGGAAATTCTTACTCTTGGAAATAATTTTATAGCCTAATGTACACCCTTATTGGGTTAGTCACAGGACCCCGAATCTCCTATCCTTATAGGAGAAGCCTAATTATAGTATTAACAAACTAAAATGGGTGTCTCGTTGGACATTCAGGTGCTGTAGGTCAAAGAATACTGAACAACAGTTTATAAAGGCTGGAAATTCTTACTCTTGGAAATAATTTTATAGCCTAATGTACACCCTTATTGGGTTAGTCACAGGACCCCGAATCTCCTATCCTTATAGGAGAAGCCTAATTATAGTATTAACAAACTAAAATGGGTGTCTCGTTGGACATTCAGGTGCTGTAGGTCAAAGAATACTGAACAACAGTTTATAAAGGCTGGAAATTCTTACTCTTGGAAATAATTTTATAGCCTAATGTACACCCTTATTGGGTTAGTCACAGGACCCCGAATCTCCTATCCTTATAGGAGAAGCCTAATTATAGTATTAACAAACTAAAATGGGTGTCTCGTTGGACATTCAGGTGCTGTAGGTCAAAGAATACTGAACAACAGTTTATAAAGGCTGGAAATTCTTACTCTTGGAAATAATTTTATAGCCTAATGTACACCCTTATTGGGTTAGTCACAGGACCCCGAATCTCCTATCCTTATAGGAGAAGCCTAATTATAGTATTAACAAACTAAAATGGGTGTCTCGTTGGACATTCAGGTGCTGTAGGTCAAAGAATACTGAACAACAGTTTATAAAGGCTGGAAATTCTTACTCTTGGAAATAATTTTATAGCCTAATGTACACCCTTATTGGGTTAGTCACAGGACCCCGAATCTCCTATCCTTATAGGAGAAGCCTAATTATAGTATTAACAAACTAAAATGGGTGTCTCGTTGGACATTCAGGTGCTGTAGGTCAAAGAATACTGAACAACAGTTTATAAAGGCTGGAAATTCTTACTCTTGGAAATAATTTTATAGCCTAATGTACACCCTTATTGGGTTAGTCACAGGACCCCGAATCTCCTATCCTTATAGGAGAAGCCTAATTATAGTATTAACAAACTAAAATGGGTGTCTCGTTGGACATTCAGGTGCTGTAGGTCAAAGAATACTGAACAACAGTTTATAAAGGCTGGAAATTCTTACTCTTGGAAATAATTTTATAGCCTAATGTACACCCTTATTGGGTTAGTCACAGGACCCCGAATCTCCTATCCTTATAGGAGAAGCCTAATTATAGTATTAACAAACTAAAATGGGTGTCTCGTTGGACATTCAGGTGCTGTAGGTCAAAGAATACTGAACAACAGTTTATAAAGGCTGGAAATTCTTACTCTTGGAAATAATTTTATAGCCTAATGTACACCCTTATTGGGTTAGTCACAGGACCCCGAATCTCCTATCCTTATAGGAGAAGCCTAATTATAGTATTAACAAACTAAAATGGGTGTCTCGTTGGACATTCAGGTGCTGTAGGTCAAAGAATACTGAACAACAGTTTATAAAGGCTGGAAATTCTTACTCTTGGAAATAATTTTATAGCCTAATGTACACCCTTATTGGGTTAGTCACAGGACCCCGAATCTCCTATCCTTATAGGAGAAGCCTAATTATAGTATTAACAAACTAAAATGGGTGTCTCGTTGGACATTCAGGTGCTGTAGGTCAAAGAATACTGAACAACAGTTTATAAAGGCTGGAAATTCTTACTCTTGGAAATAATTTTATAGCCTAATGTACACCCTTATTGGGTTAGTCACAGGACCCCGAATCTCCTATCCTTATAGGAGAAGCCTAATTATAGTATTAACAAACTAAAATGGGTGTCTCGTTGGACATTCAGGTGCTGTAGGTCAAAGAATACTGAACAACAGTTTATAAAGGCTGGAAATTCTTACTCTTGGAAATAATTTTATAGCCTAATGTACACCCTTATTGGGTTAGTCACAGGACCCCGAATCTCCTATCCTTATAGGAGAAGCCTAATTATAGTATTAACAAACTAAAATGGGTGTCTCGTTGGACATTCAGGTGCTGTAGGTCAAAGAATACTGAACAACAGTTTATAAAGGCTGGAAATTCTTACTCTTGGAAATAATTTTATAGCCTAATGTACACCCTTATTGGGTTAGTCACAGGACCCCGAATCTCCTATCCTTATAGGAGAAGCCTAATTATAGTATTAACAAACTAAAATGGGTGTCTCGTTGGACATTCAGGTGCTGTAGGTCAAAGAATACTGAACAACAGTTTATAAAGGCTGGAAATTCTTACTCTTGGAAATAATTTTATAGCCTAATGTACACCCTTATTGGGTTAGTCACAGGACCCCGAATCTCCTATCCTTATAGGAGAAGCCTAATTATAGTATTAACAAACTAAAATGGGTGTCTCGTTGGACATTCAGGTGCTGTAGGTCAAAGAATACTGAACAACAGTTTATAAAGGCTGGAAATTCTTACTCTTGGAAATAATTTTATAGCCTAATGTACACCCTTATTGGGTTAGTCACAGGACCCCGAATCTCCTATCCTTATAGGAGAAGCCTAATTATAGTATTAACAAACTAAAATGGGTGTCTCGTTGGACATTCAGGTGCTGTAGGTCAAAGAATACTGAACAACAGTTTATAAAGGCTGGAAATTCTTACTCTTGGAAATAATTTTATAGCCTAATGTACACCCTTATTGGGTTAGTCACAGGACCCCGAATCTCCTATCCTTATAGGAGAAGCCTAATTATAGTATTAACAAACTAAAATGGGTGTCTCGTTGGACATTCAGGTGCTGTAGGTCAAAGAATACTGAACAACAGTTTATAAAGGCTGGAAATTCTTACTCTTGGAAATAATTTTATAGCCTAATGTACACCCTTATTGGGTTAGTCACAGGACCCCGAATCTCCTATCCTTATAGGAGAAGCCTAATTATAGTATTAACAAACTAAAATGGGTGTCTCGTTGGACATTCAGGTGCTGTAGGTCAAAGAATACTGAACAACAGTTTATAAAGGCTGGAAATTCTTACTCTTGGAAATAATTTTATAGCCTAATGTACACCCTTATTGGGTTAGTCACAGGACCCCGAATCTCCTATCCTTATAGGAGAAGCCTAATTATAGTATTAACAAACTAAAATGGGTGTCTCGTTGGACATTCAGGTGCTGTAGGTCAAAGAATACTGAACAACAGTTTATAAAGGCTGGAAATTCTTACTCTTGGAAATAATTTTATAGCCTAATGTACACCCTTATTGGGTTAGTCACAGGACCCCGAATCTCCTATCCTTATAGGAGAAGCCTAATTATAGTATTAACAAACTAAAATGGGTGTCTCGTTGGACATTCAGGTGCTGTAGGTCAAAGAATACTGAACAACAGTTTATAAAGGCTGGAAATTCTTACTCTTGGAAATAATTTTATAGCCTAATGTACACCCTTATTGGGTTAGTCACAGGACCCCGAATCTCCTATCCTTATAGGAGAAGCCTAATTATAGTATTAACAAACTAAAATGGGTGTCTCGTTGGACATTCAGGTGCTGTAGGTCAAAGAATACTGAACAACAGTTTATAAAGGCTGGAAATTCTTACTCTTGGAAATAATTTTATAGCCTAATGTACACCCTTATTGGGTTAGTCACAGGACCCCGAATCTCCTATCCTTATAGGAGAAGCCTAATTATAGTATTAACAAACTAAAATGGGTGTCTCGTTGGACATTCAGGTGCTGTAGGTCAAAGAATACTGAACAACAGTTTATAAAGGCTGGAAATTCTTACTCTTGGAAATAATTTTATAGCCTAATGTACACCCTTATTGGGTTAGTCACAGGACCCCGAATCTCCTATCCTTATAGGAGAAGCCTAATTATAGTATTAACAAACTAAAATGGGTGTCTCGTTGGACATTCAGGTGCTGTAGGTCAAAGAATACTGAACAACAGTTTATAAAGGCTGGAAATTCTTACTCTTGGAAATAATTTTATAGCCTAATGTACACCCTTATTGGGTTAGTCACAGGACCCCGAATCTCCTATCCTTATAGGAGAAGCCTAATTATAGTATTAACAAACTAAAATGGGTGTCTCGTTGGACATTCAGGTGCTGTAGGTCAAAGAATACTGAACAACAGTTTATAAAGGCTGGAAATTCTTACTCTTGGAAATAATTTTATAGCCTAATGTACACCCTTATTGGGTTAGTCACAGGACCCCGAATCTCCTATCCTTATAGGAGAAGCCTAATTATAGTATTAACAAACTAAAATGGGTGTCTCGTTGGACATTCAGGTGCTGTAGGTCAAAGAATACTGAACAACAGTTTATAAAGGCTGGAAATTCTTACTCTTGGAAATAATTTTATAGCCTAATGTACACCCTTATTGGGTTAGTCACAGGACCCCGAATCTCCTATCCTTATAGGAGAAGCCTAATTATAGTATTAACAAACTAAAATGGGTGTCTCGTTGGACATTCAGGTGCTGTAGGTCAAAGAATACTGAACAACAGTTTATAAAGGCTGGAAATTCTTACTCTTGGAAATAATTTTATAGCCTAATGTACACCCTTATTGGGTTAGTCACAGGACCCCGAATCTCCTATCCTTATAGGAGAAGCCTAATTATAGTATTAACAAACTAAAATGGGTGTCTCGTTGGACATTCAGGTGCTGTAGGTCAAAGAATACTGAACAACAGTTTATAAAGGCTGGAAATTCTTACTCTTGGAAATAATTTTATAGCCTAATGTACACCCTTATTGGGTTAGTCACAGGACCCCGAATCTCCTATCCTTATAGGAGAAGCCTAATTATAGTATTAACAAACTAAAATGGGTGTCTCGTTGGACATTCAGGTGCTGTAGGTCAAAGAATACTGAACAACAGTTTATAAAGGCTGGAAATTCTTACTCTTGGAAATAATTTTATAGCCTAATGTACACCCTTATTGGGTTAGTCACAGGACCCCGAATCTCCTATCCTTATAGGAGAAGCCTAATTATAGTATTAACAAACTAAAATGGGTGTCTCGTTGGACATTCAGGTGCTGTAGGTCAAAGAATACTGAACAACAGTTTATAAAGGCTGGAAATTCTTACTCTTGGAAATAATTTTATAGCCTAATGTACACCCTTATTGGGTTAGTCACAGGACCCCGAATCTCCTATCCTTATAGGAGAAGCCTAATTATAGTATTAACAAACTAAAATGGGTGTCTCGTTGGACATTCAGGTGCTGTAGGTCAAAGAATACTGAACAACAGTTTATAAAGGCTGGAAATTCTTACTCTTGGAAATAATTTTATAGCCTAATGTACACCCTTATTGGGTTAGTCACAGGACCCCGAATCTCCTATCCTTATAGGAGAAGCCTAATTATAGTATTAACAAACTAAAATGGGTGTCTCGTTGGACATTCAGGTGCTGTAGGTCAAAGAATACTGAACAACAGTTTATAAAGGCTGGAAATTCTTACTCTTGGAAATAATTTTATAGCCTAATGTACACCCTTATTGGGTTAGTCACAGGACCCCGAATCTCCTATCCTTATAGGAGAAGCCTAATTATAGTATTAACAAACTAAAATGGGTGTCTCGTTGGACATTCAGGTGCTGTAGGTCAAAGAATACTGAACAACAGTTTATAAAGGCTGGAAATTCTTACTCTTGGAAATAATTTTATAGCCTAATGTACACCCTTATTGGGTTAGTCACAGGACCCCGAATCTCCTATCCTTATAGGAGAAGCCTAATTATAGTATTAACAAACTAAAATGGGTGTCTCGTTGGACATTCAGGTGCTGTAGGTCAAAGAATACTGAACAACAGTTTATAAAGGCTGGAAATTCTTACTCTTGGAAATAATTTTATAGCCTAATGTACACCCTTATTGGGTTAGTCACAGGACCCCGAATCTCCTATCCTTATAGGAGAAGCCTAATTATAGTATTAACAAACTAAAATGGGTGTCTCGTTGGACATTCAGGTGCTGTAGGTCAAAGAATACTGAACAACAGTTTATAAAGGCTGGAAATTCTTACTCTTGGAAATAATTTTATAGCCTAATGTACACCCTTATTGGGTTAGTCACAGGACCCCGAATCTCCTATCCTTATAGGAGAAGCCTAATTATAGTATTAACAAACTAAAATGGGTGTCTCGTTGGACATTCAGGTGCTGTAGGTCAAAGAATACTGAACAACAGTTTATAAAGGCTGGAAATTCTTACTCTTGGAAATAATTTTATAGCCTAATGTACACCCTTATTGGGTTAGTCACAGGACCCCGAATCTCCTATCCTTATAGGAGAAGCCTAATTATAGTATTAACAAACTAAAATGGGTGTCTCGTTGGACATTCAGGTGCTGTAGGTCAAAGAATACTGAACAACAGTTTATAAAGGCTGGAAATTCTTACTCTTGGAAATAATTTTATAGCCTAATGTACACCCTTATTGGGTTAGTCACAGGACCCCGAATCTCCTATCCTTATAGGAGAAGCCTAATTATAGTATTAACAAACTAAAATGGGTGTCTCGTTGGACATTCAGGTGCTGTAGGTCAAAGAATACTGAACAACAGTTTATAAAGGCTGGAAATTCTTACTCTTGGAAATAATTTTATAGCCTAATGTACACCCTTATTGGGTTAGTCACAGGACCCCGAATCTCCTATCCTTATAGGAGAAGCCTAATTATAGTATTAACAAACTAAAATGGGTGTCTCGTTGGACATTCAGGTGCTGTAGGTCAAAGAATACTGAACAACAGTTTATAAAGGCTGGAAATTCTTACTCTTGGAAATAATTTTATAGCCTAATGTACACCCTTATTGGGTTAGTCACAGGACCCCGAATCTCCTATCCTTATAGGAGAAGCCTAATTATAGTATTAACAAACTAAAATGGGTGTCTCGTTGGACATTCAGGTGCTGTAGGTCAAAGAATACTGAACAACAGTTTATAAAGGCTGGAAATTCTTACTCTTGGAAATAATTTTATAGCCTAATGTACACCCTTATTGGGTTAGTCACAGGACCCCGAATCTCCTATCCTTATAGGAGAAGCCTAATTATAGTATTAACAAACTAAAATGGGTGTCTCGTTGGACATTCAGGTGCTGTAGGTCAAAGAATACTGAACAACAGTTTATAAAGGCTGGAAATTCTTACTCTTGGAAATAATTTTATAGCCTAATGTACACCCTTATTGGGTTAGTCACAGGACCCCGAATCTCCTATCCTTATAGGAGAAGCCTAATTATAGTATTAACAAACTAAAATGGGTGTCTCGTTGGACATTCAGGTGCTGTAGGTCAAAGAATACTGAACAACAGTTTATAAAGGCTGGAAATTCTTACTCTTGGAAATAATTTTATAGCCTAATGTACACCCTTATTGGGTTAGTCACAGGACCCCGAATCTCCTATCCTTATAGGAGAAGCCTAATTATAGTATTAACAAACTAAAATGGGTGTCTCGTTGGACATTCAGGTGCTGTAGGTCAAAGAATACTGAACAACAGTTTATAAAGGCTGGAAATTCTTACTCTTGGAAATAATTTTATAGCCTAATGTACACCCTTATTGGGTTAGTCACAGGACCCCGAATCTCCTATCCTTATAGGAGAAGCCTAATTATAGTATTAACAAACTAAAATGGGTGTCTCGTTGGACATTCAGGTGCTGTAGGTCAAAGAATACTGAACAACAGTTTATAAAGGCTGGAAATTCTTACTCTTGGAAATAATTTTATAGCCTAATGTACACCCTTATTGGGTTAGTCACAGGACCCCGAATCTCCTATCCTTATAGGAGAAGCCTAATTATAGTATTAACAAACTAAAATGGGTGTCTCGTTGGACATTCAGGTGCTGTAGGTCAAAGAATACTGAACAACAGTTTATAAAGGCTGGAAATTCTTACTCTTGGAAATAATTTTATAGCCTAATGTACACCCTTATTGGGTTAGTCACAGGACCCCGAATCTCCTATCCTTATAGGAGAAGCCTAATTATAGTATTAACAAACTAAAATGGGTGTCTCGTTGGACATTCAGGTGCTGTAGGTCAAAGAATACTGAACAACAGTTTATAAAGGCTGGAAATTCTTACTCTTGGAAATAATTTTATAGCCTAATGTACACCCTTATTGGGTTAGTCACAGGACCCCGAATCTCCTATCCTTATAGGAGAAGCCTAATTATAGTATTAACAAACTAAAATGGGTGTCTCGTTGGACATTCAGGTGCTGTAGGTCAAAGAATACTGAACAACAGTTTATAAAGGCTGGAAATTCTTACTCTTGGAAATAATTTTATAGCCTAATGTACACCCTTATTGGGTTAGTCACAGGACCCCGAATCTCCTATCCTTATAGGAGAAGCCTAATTATAGTATTAACAAACTAAAATGGGTGTCTCGTTGGACATTCAGGTGCTGTAGGTCAAAGAATACTGAACAACAGTTTATAAAGGCTGGAAATTCTTACTCTTGGAAATAATTTTATAGCCTAATGTACACCCTTATTGGGTTAGTCACAGGACCCCGAATCTCCTATCCTTATAGGAGAAGCCTAATTATAGTATTAACAAACTAAAATGGGTGTCTCGTTGGACATTCAGGTGCTGTAGGTCAAAGAATACTGAACAACAGTTTATAAAGGCTGGAAATTCTTACTCTTGGAAATAATTTTATAGCCTAATGTACACCCTTATTGGGTTAGTCACAGGACCCCGAATCTCCTATCCTTATAGGAGAAGCCTAATTATAGTATTAACAAACTAAAATGGGTGTCTCGTTGGACATTCAGGTGCTGTAGGTCAAAGAATACTGAACAACAGTTTATAAAGGCTGGAAATTCTTACTCTTGGAAATAATTTTATAGCCTAATGTACACCCTTATTGGGTTAGTCACAGGACCCCGAATCTCCTATCCTTATAGGAGAAGCCTAATTATAGTATTAACAAACTAAAATGGGTGTCTCGTTGGACATTCAGGTGCTGTAGGTCAAAGAATACTGAACAACAGTTTATAAAGGCTGGAAATTCTTACTCTTGGAAATAATTTTATAGCCTAATGTACACCCTTATTGGGTTAGTCACAGGACCCCGAATCTCCTATCCTTATAGGAGAAGCCTAATTATAGTATTAACAAACTAAAATGGGTGTCTCGTTGGACATTCAGGTGCTGTAGGTCAAAGAATACTGAACAACAGTTTATAAAGGCTGGAAATTCTTACTCTTGGAAATAATTTTATAGCCTAATGTACACCCTTATTGGGTTAGTCACAGGACCCCGAATCTCCTATCCTTATAGGAGAAGCCTAATTATAGTATTAACAAACTAAAATGGGTGTCTCGTTGGACATTCAGGTGCTGTAGGTCAAAGAATACTGAACAACAGTTTATAAAGGCTGGAAATTCTTACTCTTGGAAATAATTTTATAGCCTAATGTACACCCTTATTGGGTTAGTCACAGGACCCCGAATCTCCTATCCTTATAGGAGAAGCCTAATTATAGTATTAACAAACTAAAATGGGTGTCTCGTTGGACATTCAGGTGCTGTAGGTCAAAGAATACTGAACAACAGTTTATAAAGGCTGGAAATTCTTACTCTTGGAAATAATTTTATAGCCTAATGTACACCCTTATTGGGTTAGTCACAGGACCCCGAATCTCCTATCCTTATAGGAGAAGCCTAATTATAGTATTAACAAACTAAAATGGGTGTCTCGTTGGACATTCAGGTGCTGTAGGTCAAAGAATACTGAACAACAGTTTATAAAGGCTGGAAATTCTTACTCTTGGAAATAATTTTATAGCCTAATGTACACCCTTATTGGGTTAGTCACAGGACCCCGAATCTCCTATCCTTATAGGAGAAGCCTAATTATAGTATTAACAAACTAAAATGGGTGTCTCGTTGGACATTCAGGTGCTGTAGGTCAAAGAATACTGAACAACAGTTTATAAAGGCTGGAAATTCTTACTCTTGGAAATAATTTTATAGCCTAATGTACACCCTTATTGGGTTAGTCACAGGACCCCGAATCTCCTATCCTTATAGGAGAAGCCTAATTATAGTATTAACAAACTAAAATGGGTGTCTCGTTGGACATTCAGGTGCTGTAGGTCAAAGAATACTGAACAACAGTTTATAAAGGCTGGAAATTCTTACTCTTGGAAATAATTTTATAGCCTAATGTACACCCTTATTGGGTTAGTCACAGGACCCCGAATCTCCTATCCTTATAGGAGAAGCCTAATTATAGTATTAACAAACTAAAATGGGTGTCTCGTTGGACATTCAGGTGCTGTAGGTCAAAGAATACTGAACAACAGTTTATAAAGGCTGGAAATTCTTACTCTTGGAAATAATTTTATAGCCTAATGTACACCCTTATTGGGTTAGTCACAGGACCCCGAATCTCCTATCCTTATAGGAGAAGCCTAATTATAGTATTAACAAACTAAAATGGGTGTCTCGTTGGACATTCAGGTGCTGTAGGTCAAAGAATACTGAACAACAGTTTATAAAGGCTGGAAATTCTTACTCTTGGAAATAATTTTATAGCCTAATGTACACCCTTATTGGGTTAGTCACAGGACCCCGAATCTCCTATCCTTATAGGAGAAGCCTAATTATAGTATTAACAAACTAAAATGGGTGTCTCGTTGGACATTCAGGTGCTGTAGGTCAAAGAATACTGAACAACAGTTTATAAAGGCTGGAAATTCTTACTCTTGGAAATAATTTTATAGCCTAATGTACACCCTTATTGGGTTAGTCACAGGACCCCGAATCTCCTATCCTTATAGGAGAAGCCTAATTATAGTATTAACAAACTAAAATGGGTGTCTCGTTGGACATTCAGGTGCTGTAGGTCAAAGAATACTGAACAACAGTTTATAAAGGCTGGAAATTCTTACTCTTGGAAATAATTTTATAGCCTAATGTACACCCTTATTGGGTTAGTCACAGGACCCCGAATCTCCTATCCTTATAGGAGAAGCCTAATTATAGTATTAACAAACTAAAATGGGTGTCTCGTTGGACATTCAGGTGCTGTAGGTCAAAGAATACTGAACAACAGTTTATAAAGGCTGGAAATTCTTACTCTTGGAAATAATTTTATAGCCTAATGTACACCCTTATTGGGTTAGTCACAGGACCCCGAATCTCCTATCCTTATAGGAGAAGCCTAATTATAGTATTAACAAACTAAAATGGGTGTCTCGTTGGACATTCAGGTGCTGTAGGTCAAAGAATACTGAACAACAGTTTATAAAGGCTGGAAATTCTTACTCTTGGAAATAATTTTATAGCCTAATGTACACCCTTATTGGGTTAGTCACAGGACCCCGAATCTCCTATCCTTATAGGAGAAGCCTAATTATAGTATTAACAAACTAAAATGGGTGTCTCGTTGGACATTCAGGTGCTGTAGGTCAAAGAATACTGAACAACAGTTTATAAAGGCTGGAAATTCTTACTCTTGGAAATAATTTTATAGCCTAATGTACACCCTTATTGGGTTAGTCACAGGACCCCGAATCTCCTATCCTTATAGGAGAAGCCTAATTATAGTATTAACAAACTAAAATGGGTGTCTCGTTGGACATTCAGGTGCTGTAGGTCAAAGAATACTGAACAACAGTTTATAAAGGCTGGAAATTCTTACTCTTGGAAATAATTTTATAGCCTAATGTACACCCTTATTGGGTTAGTCACAGGACCCCGAATCTCCTATCCTTATAGGAGAAGCCTAATTATAGTATTAACAAACTAAAATGGGTGTCTCGTTGGACATTCAGGTGCTGTAGGTCAAAGAATACTGAACAACAGTTTATAAAGGCTGGAAATTCTTACTCTTGGAAATAATTTTATAGCCTAATGTACACCCTTATTGGGTTAGTCACAGGACCCCGAATCTCCTATCCTTATAGGAGAAGCCTAATTATAGTATTAACAAACTAAAATGGGTGTCTCGTTGGACATTCAGGTGCTGTAGGTCAAAGAATACTGAACAACAGTTTATAAAGGCTGGAAATTCTTACTCTTGGAAATAATTTTATAGCCTAATGTACACCCTTATTGGGTTAGTCACAGGACCCCGAATCTCCTATCCTTATAGGAGAAGCCTAATTATAGTATTAACAAACTAAAATGGGTGTCTCGTTGGACATTCAGGTGCTGTAGGTCAAAGAATACTGAACAACAGTTTATAAAGGCTGGAAATTCTTACTCTTGGAAATAATTTTATAGCCTAATGTACACCCTTATTGGGTTAGTCACAGGACCCCGAATCTCCTATCCTTATAGGAGAAGCCTAATTATAGTATTAACAAACTAAAATGGGTGTCTCGTTGGACATTCAGGTGCTGTAGGTCAAAGAATACTGAACAACAGTTTATAAAGGCTGGAAATTCTTACTCTTGGAAATAATTTTATAGCCTAATGTACACCCTTATTGGGTTAGTCACAGGACCCCGAATCTCCTATCCTTATAGGAGAAGCCTAATTATAGTATTAACAAACTAAAATGGGTGTCTCGTTGGACATTCAGGTGCTGTAGGTCAAAGAATACTGAACAACAGTTTATAAAGGCTGGAAATTCTTACTCTTGGAAATAATTTTATAGCCTAATGTACACCCTTATTGGGTTAGTCACAGGACCCCGAATCTCCTATCCTTATAGGAGAAGCCTAATTATAGTATTAACAAACTAAAATGGGTGTCTCGTTGGACATTCAGGTGCTGTAGGTCAAAGAATACTGAACAACAGTTTATAAAGGCTGGAAATTCTTACTCTTGGAAATAATTTTATAGCCTAATGTACACCCTTATTGGGTTAGTCACAGGACCCCGAATCTCCTATCCTTATAGGAGAAGCCTAATTATAGTATTAACAAACTAAAATGGGTGTCTCGTTGGACATTCAGGTGCTGTAGGTCAAAGAATACTGAACAACAGTTTATAAAGGCTGGAAATTCTTACTCTTGGAAATAATTTTATAGCCTAATGTACACCCTTATTGGGTTAGTCACAGGACCCCGAATCTCCTATCCTTATAGGAGAAGCCTAATTATAGTATTAACAAACTAAAATGGGTGTCTCGTTGGACATTCAGGTGCTGTAGGTCAAAGAATACTGAACAACAGTTTATAAAGGCTGGAAATTCTTACTCTTGGAAATAATTTTATAGCCTAATGTACACCCTTATTGGGTTAGTCACAGGACCCCGAATCTCCTATCCTTATAGGAGAAGCCTAATTATAGTATTAACAAACTAAAATGGGTGTCTCGTTGGACATTCAGGTGCTGTAGGTCAAAGAATACTGAACAACAGTTTATAAAGGCTGGAAATTCTTACTCTTGGAAATAATTTTATAGCCTAATGTACACCCTTATTGGGTTAGTCACAGGACCCCGAATCTCCTATCCTTATAGGAGAAGCCTAATTATAGTATTAACAAACTAAAATGGGTGTCTCGTTGGACATTCAGGTGCTGTAGGTCAAAGAATACTGAACAACAGTTTATAAAGGCTGGAAATTCTTACTCTTGGAAATAATTTTATAGCCTAATGTACACCCTTATTGGGTTAGTCACAGGACCCCGAATCTCCTATCCTTATAGGAGAAGCCTAATTATAGTATTAACAAACTAAAATGGGTGTCTCGTTGGACATTCAGGTGCTGTAGGTCAAAGAATACTGAACAACAGTTTATAAAGGCTGGAAATTCTTACTCTTGGAAATAATTTTATAGCCTAATGTACACCCTTATTGGGTTAGTCACAGGACCCCGAATCTCCTATCCTTATAGGAGAAGCCTAATTATAGTATTAACAAACTAAAATGGGTGTCTCGTTGGACATTCAGGTGCTGTAGGTCAAAGAATACTGAACAACAGTTTATAAAGGCTGGAAATTCTTACTCTTGGAAATAATTTTATAGCCTAATGTACACCCTTATTGGGTTAGTCACAGGACCCCGAATCTCCTATCCTTATAGGAGAAGCCTAATTATAGTATTAACAAACTAAAATGGGTGTCTCGTTGGACATTCAGGTGCTGTAGGTCAAAGAATACTGAACAACAGTTTATAAAGGCTGGAAATTCTTACTCTTGGAAATAATTTTATAGCCTAATGTACACCCTTATTGGGTTAGTCACAGGACCCCGAATCTCCTATCCTTATAGGAGAAGCCTAATTATAGTATTAACAAACTAAAATGGGTGTCTCGTTGGACATTCAGGTGCTGTAGGTCAAAGAATACTGAACAACAGTTTATAAAGGCTGGAAATTCTTACTCTTGGAAATAATTTTATAGCCTAATGTACACCCTTATTGGGTTAGTCACAGGACCCCGAATCTCCTATCCTTATAGGAGAAGCCTAATTATAGTATTAACAAACTAAAATGGGTGTCTCGTTGGACATTCAGGTGCTGTAGGTCAAAGAATACTGAACAACAGTTTATAAAGGCTGGAAATTCTTACTCTTGGAAATAATTTTATAGCCTAATGTACACCCTTATTGGGTTAGTCACAGGACCCCGAATCTCCTATCCTTATAGGAGAAGCCTAATTATAGTATTAACAAACTAAAATGGGTGTCTCGTTGGACATTCAGGTGCTGTAGGTCAAAGAATACTGAACAACAGTTTATAAAGGCTGGAAATTCTTACTCTTGGAAATAATTTTATAGCCTAATGTACACCCTTATTGGGTTAGTCACAGGACCCCGAATCTCCTATCCTTATAGGAGAAGCCTAATTATAGTATTAACAAACTAAAATGGGTGTCTCGTTGGACATTCAGGTGCTGTAGGTCAAAGAATACTGAACAACAGTTTATAAAGGCTGGAAATTCTTACTCTTGGAAATAATTTTATAGCCTAATGTACACCCTTATTGGGTTAGTCACAGGACCCCGAATCTCCTATCCTTATAGGAGAAGCCTAATTATAGTATTAACAAACTAAAATGGGTGTCTCGTTGGACATTCAGGTGCTGTAGGTCAAAGAATACTGAACAACAGTTTATAAAGGCTGGAAATTCTTACTCTTGGAAATAATTTTATAGCCTAATGTACACCCTTATTGGGTTAGTCACAGGACCCCGAATCTCCTATCCTTATAGGAGAAGCCTAATTATAGTATTAACAAACTAAAATGGGTGTCTCGTTGGACATTCAGGTGCTGTAGGTCAAAGAATACTGAACAACAGTTTATAAAGGCTGGAAATTCTTACTCTTGGAAATAATTTTATAGCCTAATGTACACCCTTATTGGGTTAGTCACAGGACCCCGAATCTCCTATCCTTATAGGAGAAGCCTAATTATAGTATTAACAAACTAAAATGGGTGTCTCGTTGGACATTCAGGTGCTGTAGGTCAAAGAATACTGAACAACAGTTTATAAAGGCTGGAAATTCTTACTCTTGGAAATAATTTTATAGCCTAATGTACACCCTTATTGGGTTAGTCACAGGACCCCGAATCTCCTATCCTTATAGGAGAAGCCTAATTATAGTATTAACAAACTAAAATGGGTGTCTCGTTGGACATTCAGGTGCTGTAGGTCAAAGAATACTGAACAACAGTTTATAAAGGCTGGAAATTCTTACTCTTGGAAATAATTTTATAGCCTAATGTACACCCTTATTGGGTTAGTCACAGGACCCCGAATCTCCTATCCTTATAGGAGAAGCCTAATTATAGTATTAACAAACTAAAATGGGTGTCTCGTTGGACATTCAGGTGCTGTAGGTCAAAGAATACTGAACAACAGTTTATAAAGGCTGGAAATTCTTACTCTTGGAAATAATTTTATAGCCTAATGTACACCCTTATTGGGTTAGTCACAGGACCCCGAATCTCCTATCCTTATAGGAGAAGCCTAATTATAGTATTAACAAACTAAAATGGGTGTCTCGTTGGACATTCAGGTGCTGTAGGTCAAAGAATACTGAACAACAGTTTATAAAGGCTGGAAATTCTTACTCTTGGAAATAATTTTATAGCCTAATGTACACCCTTATTGGGTTAGTCACAGGACCCCGAATCTCCTATCCTTATAGGAGAAGCCTAATTATAGTATTAACAAACTAAAATGGGTGTCTCGTTGGACATTCAGGTGCTGTAGGTCAAAGAATACTGAACAACAGTTTATAAAGGCTGGAAATTCTTACTCTTGGAAATAATTTTATAGCCTAATGTACACCCTTATTGGGTTAGTCACAGGACCCCGAATCTCCTATCCTTATAGGAGAAGCCTAATTATAGTATTAACAAACTAAAATGGGTGTCTCGTTGGACATTCAGGTGCTGTAGGTCAAAGAATACTGAACAACAGTTTATAAAGGCTGGAAATTCTTACTCTTGGAAATAATTTTATAGCCTAATGTACACCCTTATTGGGTTAGTCACAGGACCCCGAATCTCCTATCCTTATAGGAGAAGCCTAATTATAGTATTAACAAACTAAAATGGGTGTCTCGTTGGACATTCAGGTGCTGTAGGTCAAAGAATACTGAACAACAGTTTATAAAGGCTGGAAATTCTTACTCTTGGAAATAATTTTATAGCCTAATGTACACCCTTATTGGGTTAGTCACAGGACCCCGAATCTCCTATCCTTATAGGAGAAGCCTAATTATAGTATTAACAAACTAAAATGGGTGTCTCGTTGGACATTCAGGTGCTGTAGGTCAAAGAATACTGAACAACAGTTTATAAAGGCTGGAAATTCTTACTCTTGGAAATAATTTTATAGCCTAATGTACACCCTTATTGGGTTAGTCACAGGACCCCGAATCTCCTATCCTTATAGGAGAAGCCTAATTATAGTATTAACAAACTAAAATGGGTGTCTCGTTGGACATTCAGGTGCTGTAGGTCAAAGAATACTGAACAACAGTTTATAAAGGCTGGAAATTCTTACTCTTGGAAATAATTTTATAGCCTAATGTACACCCTTATTGGGTTAGTCACAGGACCCCGAATCTCCTATCCTTATAGGAGAAGCCTAATTATAGTATTAACAAACTAAAATGGGTGTCTCGTTGGACATTCAGGTGCTGTAGGTCAAAGAATACTGAACAACAGTTTATAAAGGCTGGAAATTCTTACTCTTGGAAATAATTTTATAGCCTAATGTACACCCTTATTGGGTTAGTCACAGGACCCCGAATCTCCTATCCTTATAGGAGAAGCCTAATTATAGTATTAACAAACTAAAATGGGTGTCTCGTTGGACATTCAGGTGCTGTAGGTCAAAGAATACTGAACAACAGTTTATAAAGGCTGGAAATTCTTACTCTTGGAAATAATTTTATAGCCTAATGTACACCCTTATTGGGTTAGTCACAGGACCCCGAATCTCCTATCCTTATAGGAGAAGCCTAATTATAGTATTAACAAACTAAAATGGGTGTCTCGTTGGACATTCAGGTGCTGTAGGTCAAAGAATACTGAACAACAGTTTATAAAGGCTGGAAATTCTTACTCTTGGAAATAATTTTATAGCCTAATGTACACCCTTATTGGGTTAGTCACAGGACCCCGAATCTCCTATCCTTATAGGAGAAGCCTAATTATAGTATTAACAAACTAAAATGGGTGTCTCGTTGGACATTCAGGTGCTGTAGGTCAAAGAATACTGAACAACAGTTTATAAAGGCTGGAAATTCTTACTCTTGGAAATAATTTTATAGCCTAATGTACACCCTTATTGGGTTAGTCACAGGACCCCGAATCTCCTATCCTTATAGGAGAAGCCTAATTATAGTATTAACAAACTAAAATGGGTGTCTCGTTGGACATTCAGGTGCTGTAGGTCAAAGAATACTGAACAACAGTTTATAAAGGCTGGAAATTCTTACTCTTGGAAATAATTTTATAGCCTAATGTACACCCTTATTGGGTTAGTCACAGGACCCCGAATCTCCTATCCTTATAGGAGAAGCCTAATTATAGTATTAACAAACTAAAATGGGTGTCTCGTTGGACATTCAGGTGCTGTAGGTCAAAGAATACTGAACAACAGTTTATAAAGGCTGGAAATTCTTACTCTTGGAAATAATTTTATAGCCTAATGTACACCCTTATTGGGTTAGTCACAGGACCCCGAATCTCCTATCCTTATAGGAGAAGCCTAATTATAGTATTAACAAACTAAAATGGGTGTCTCGTTGGACATTCAGGTGCTGTAGGTCAAAGAATACTGAACAACAGTTTATAAAGGCTGGAAATTCTTACTCTTGGAAATAATTTTATAGCCTAATGTACACCCTTATTGGGTTAGTCACAGGACCCCGAATCTCCTATCCTTATAGGAGAAGCCTAATTATAGTATTAACAAACTAAAATGGGTGTCTCGTTGGACATTCAGGTGCTGTAGGTCAAAGAATACTGAACAACAGTTTATAAAGGCTGGAAATTCTTACTCTTGGAAATAATTTTATAGCCTAATGTACACCCTTATTGGGTTAGTCACAGGACCCCGAATCTCCTATCCTTATAGGAGAAGCCTAATTATAGTATTAACAAACTAAAATGGGTGTCTCGTTGGACATTCAGGTGCTGTAGGTCAAAGAATACTGAACAACAGTTTATAAAGGCTGGAAATTCTTACTCTTGGAAATAATTTTATAGCCTAATGTACACCCTTATTGGGTTAGTCACAGGACCCCGAATCTCCTATCCTTATAGGAGAAGCCTAATTATAGTATTAACAAACTAAAATGGGTGTCTCGTTGGACATTCAGGTGCTGTAGGTCAAAGAATACTGAACAACAGTTTATAAAGGCTGGAAATTCTTACTCTTGGAAATAATTTTATAGCCTAATGTACACCCTTATTGGGTTAGTCACAGGACCCCGAATCTCCTATCCTTATAGGAGAAGCCTAATTATAGTATTAACAAACTAAAATGGGTGTCTCGTTGGACATTCAGGTGCTGTAGGTCAAAGAATACTGAACAACAGTTTATAAAGGCTGGAAATTCTTACTCTTGGAAATAATTTTATAGCCTAATGTACACCCTTATTGGGTTAGTCACAGGACCCCGAATCTCCTATCCTTATAGGAGAAGCCTAATTATAGTATTAACAAACTAAAATGGGTGTCTCGTTGGACATTCAGGTGCTGTAGGTCAAAGAATACTGAACAACAGTTTATAAAGGCTGGAAATTCTTACTCTTGGAAATAATTTTATAGCCTAATGTACACCCTTATTGGGTTAGTCACAGGACCCCGAATCTCCTATCCTTATAGGAGAAGCCTAATTATAGTATTAACAAACTAAAATGGGTGTCTCGTTGGACATTCAGGTGCTGTAGGTCAAAGAATACTGAACAACAGTTTATAAAGGCTGGAAATTCTTACTCTTGGAAATAATTTTATAGCCTAATGTACACCCTTATTGGGTTAGTCACAGGACCCCGAATCTCCTATCCTTATAGGAGAAGCCTAATTATAGTATTAACAAACTAAAATGGGTGTCTCGTTGGACATTCAGGTGCTGTAGGTCAAAGAATACTGAACAACAGTTTATAAAGGCTGGAAATTCTTACTCTTGGAAATAATTTTATAGCCTAATGTACACCCTTATTGGGTTAGTCACAGGACCCCGAATCTCCTATCCTTATAGGAGAAGCCTAATTATAGTATTAACAAACTAAAATGGGTGTCTCGTTGGACATTCAGGTGCTGTAGGTCAAAGAATACTGAACAACAGTTTATAAAGGCTGGAAATTCTTACTCTTGGAAATAATTTTATAGCCTAATGTACACCCTTATTGGGTTAGTCACAGGACCCCGAATCTCCTATCCTTATAGGAGAAGCCTAATTATAGTATTAACAAACTAAAATGGGTGTCTCGTTGGACATTCAGGTGCTGTAGGTCAAAGAATACTGAACAACAGTTTATAAAGGCTGGAAATTCTTACTCTTGGAAATAATTTTATAGCCTAATGTACACCCTTATTGGGTTAGTCACAGGACCCCGAATCTCCTATCCTTATAGGAGAAGCCTAATTATAGTATTAACAAACTAAAATGGGTGTCTCGTTGGACATTCAGGTGCTGTAGGTCAAAGAATACTGAACAACAGTTTATAAAGGCTGGAAATTCTTACTCTTGGAAATAATTTTATAGCCTAATGTACACCCTTATTGGGTTAGTCACAGGACCCCGAATCTCCTATCCTTATAGGAGAAGCCTAATTATAGTATTAACAAACTAAAATGGGTGTCTCGTTGGACATTCAGGTGCTGTAGGTCAAAGAATACTGAACAACAGTTTATAAAGGCTGGAAATTCTTACTCTTGGAAATAATTTTATAGCCTAATGTACACCCTTATTGGGTTAGTCACAGGACCCCGAATCTCCTATCCTTATAGGAGAAGCCTAATTATAGTATTAACAAACTAAAATGGGTGTCTCGTTGGACATTCAGGTGCTGTAGGTCAAAGAATACTGAACAACAGTTTATAAAGGCTGGAAATTCTTACTCTTGGAAATAATTTTATAGCCTAATGTACACCCTTATTGGGTTAGTCACAGGACCCCGAATCTCCTATCCTTATAGGAGAAGCCTAATTATAGTATTAACAAACTAAAATGGGTGTCTCGTTGGACATTCAGGTGCTGTAGGTCAAAGAATACTGAACAACAGTTTATAAAGGCTGGAAATTCTTACTCTTGGAAATAATTTTATAGCCTAATGTACACCCTTATTGGGTTAGTCACAGGACCCCGAATCTCCTATCCTTATAGGAGAAGCCTAATTATAGTATTAACAAACTAAAATGGGTGTCTCGTTGGACATTCAGGTGCTGTAGGTCAAAGAATACTGAACAACAGTTTATAAAGGCTGGAAATTCTTACTCTTGGAAATAATTTTATAGCCTAATGTACACCCTTATTGGGTTAGTCACAGGACCCCGAATCTCCTATCCTTATAGGAGAAGCCTAATTATAGTATTAACAAACTAAAATGGGTGTCTCGTTGGACATTCAGGTGCTGTAGGTCAAAGAATACTGAACAACAGTTTATAAAGGCTGGAAATTCTTACTCTTGGAAATAATTTTATAGCCTAATGTACACCCTTATTGGGTTAGTCACAGGACCCCGAATCTCCTATCCTTATAGGAGAAGCCTAATTATAGTATTAACAAACTAAAATGGGTGTCTCGTTGGACATTCAGGTGCTGTAGGTCAAAGAATACTGAACAACAGTTTATAAAGGCTGGAAATTCTTACTCTTGGAAATAATTTTATAGCCTAATGTACACCCTTATTGGGTTAGTCACAGGACCCCGAATCTCCTATCCTTATAGGAGAAGCCTAATTATAGTATTAACAAACTAAAATGGGTGTCTCGTTGGACATTCAGGTGCTGTAGGTCAAAGAATACTGAACAACAGTTTATAAAGGCTGGAAATTCTTACTCTTGGAAATAATTTTATAGCCTAATGTACACCCTTATTGGGTTAGTCACAGGACCCCGAATCTCCTATCCTTATAGGAGAAGCCTAATTATAGTATTAACAAACTAAAATGGGTGTCTCGTTGGACATTCAGGTGCTGTAGGTCAAAGAATACTGAACAACAGTTTATAAAGGCTGGAAATTCTTACTCTTGGAAATAATTTTATAGCCTAATGTACACCCTTATTGGGTTAGTCACAGGACCCCGAATCTCCTATCCTTATAGGAGAAGCCTAATTATAGTATTAACAAACTAAAATGGGTGTCTCGTTGGACATTCAGGTGCTGTAGGTCAAAGAATACTGAACAACAGTTTATAAAGGCTGGAAATTCTTACTCTTGGAAATAATTTTATAGCCTAATGTACACCCTTATTGGGTTAGTCACAGGACCCCGAATCTCCTATCCTTATAGGAGAAGCCTAATTATAGTATTAACAAACTAAAATGGGTGTCTCGTTGGACATTCAGGTGCTGTAGGTCAAAGAATACTGAACAACAGTTTATAAAGGCTGGAAATTCTTACTCTTGGAAATAATTTTATAGCCTAATGTACACCCTTATTGGGTTAGTCACAGGACCCCGAATCTCCTATCCTTATAGGAGAAGCCTAATTATAGTATTAACAAACTAAAATGGGTGTCTCGTTGGACATTCAGGTGCTGTAGGTCAAAGAATACTGAACAACAGTTTATAAAGGCTGGAAATTCTTACTCTTGGAAATAATTTTATAGCCTAATGTACACCCTTATTGGGTTAGTCACAGGACCCCGAATCTCCTATCCTTATAGGAGAAGCCTAATTATAGTATTAACAAACTAAAATGGGTGTCTCGTTGGACATTCAGGTGCTGTAGGTCAAAGAATACTGAACAACAGTTTATAAAGGCTGGAAATTCTTACTCTTGGAAATAATTTTATAGCCTAATGTACACCCTTATTGGGTTAGTCACAGGACCCCGAATCTCCTATCCTTATAGGAGAAGCCTAATTATAGTATTAACAAACTAAAATGGGTGTCTCGTTGGACATTCAGGTGCTGTAGGTCAAAGAATACTGAACAACAGTTTATAAAGGCTGGAAATTCTTACTCTTGGAAATAATTTTATAGCCTAATGTACACCCTTATTGGGTTAGTCACAGGACCCCGAATCTCCTATCCTTATAGGAGAAGCCTAATTATAGTATTAACAAACTAAAATGGGTGTCTCGTTGGACATTCAGGTGCTGTAGGTCAAAGAATACTGAACAACAGTTTATAAAGGCTGGAAATTCTTACTCTTGGAAATAATTTTATAGCCTAATGTACACCCTTATTGGGTTAGTCACAGGACCCCGAATCTCCTATCCTTATAGGAGAAGCCTAATTATAGTATTAACAAACTAAAATGGGTGTCTCGTTGGACATTCAGGTGCTGTAGGTCAAAGAATACTGAACAACAGTTTATAAAGGCTGGAAATTCTTACTCTTGGAAATAATTTTATAGCCTAATGTACACCCTTATTGGGTTAGTCACAGGACCCCGAATCTCCTATCCTTATAGGAGAAGCCTAATTATAGTATTAACAAACTAAAATGGGTGTCTCGTTGGACATTCAGGTGCTGTAGGTCAAAGAATACTGAACAACAGTTTATAAAGGCTGGAAATTCTTACTCTTGGAAATAATTTTATAGCCTAATGTACACCCTTATTGGGTTAGTCACAGGACCCCGAATCTCCTATCCTTATAGGAGAAGCCTAATTATAGTATTAACAAACTAAAATGGGTGTCTCGTTGGACATTCAGGTGCTGTAGGTCAAAGAATACTGAACAACAGTTTATAAAGGCTGGAAATTCTTACTCTTGGAAATAATTTTATAGCCTAATGTACACCCTTATTGGGTTAGTCACAGGACCCCGAATCTCCTATCCTTATAGGAGAAGCCTAATTATAGTATTAACAAACTAAAATGGGTGTCTCGTTGGACATTCAGGTGCTGTAGGTCAAAGAATACTGAACAACAGTTTATAAAGGCTGGAAATTCTTACTCTTGGAAATAATTTTATAGCCTAATGTACACCCTTATTGGGTTAGTCACAGGACCCCGAATCTCCTATCCTTATAGGAGAAGCCTAATTATAGTATTAACAAACTAAAATGGGTATCTCGTTGGACATTCAGGTGCTGTAGGTCAAAGAATACTGAACAACAGTTTATAAAGGCTGGAAATTCTTACTCTTGGAAATAATTTTATAGCCTAATGTACACCCTTATTGGGTTAGTCACAGGACCCCGAATCTCCTATCCTTATAGGAGAAGCCTAATTATAGTATTAACAAACTAAAATGGGTGTCTCGTTGGACATTCAGGTGCTGTAGGTCAAAGAATACTGAACAACAGTTTATAAAGGCTGGAAATTCTTACTCTTGGAAATAATTTTATAGCCTAATGTACACCCTTATTGGGTTAGTCACAGGACCCCGAATCTCCTATCCTTATAGGAGAAGCCTAATTATAGTATTAACAAACTAAAATGGGTGTCTCGTTGGACATTCAGGTGCTGTAGGTCAAAGAATACTGAACAACAGTTTATAAAGGCTGGAAATTCTTACTCTTGGAAATAATTTTATAGCCTAATGTACACCCTTATTGGGTTAGTCACAGGACCCCGAATCTCCTATCCTTATAGGAGAAGCCTAATTATAGTATTAACAAACTAAAATGGGTGTCTCGTTGGACATTCAGGTGCTGTAGGTCAAAGAATACTGAACAACAGTTTATAAAGGCTGGAAATTCTTACTCTTGGAAATAATTTTATAGCCTAATGTACACCCTTATTGGGTTAGTCACAGGACCCCGAATCTCCTATCCTTATAGGAGAAGCCTAATTATAGTATTAACAAACTAAAATGGGTGTCTCGTTGGACATTCAGGTGCTGTAGGTCAAAGAATACTGAACAACAGTTTATAAAGGCTGGAAATTCTTACTCTTGGAAATAATTTTATAGCCTAATGTACACCCTTATTGGGTTAGTCACAGGACCCCGAATCTCCTATCCTTATAGGAGAAGCCTAATTATAGTATTAACAAACTAAAATGGGTGTCTCGTTGGACTTTCAGGTGCTGTAGGTCAAAGAATACTGAACAACAGTTTATAAAGGCTGGAAATTCTTACTCTTGGAAATAATTTTATAGCCTAATGTACACCCTTATTGGGTTAGTCACAGGACCCCGAATCTCCTATCCTTATAGAGAAGCCTAATTATAGTATTAACAAACTAAAATGGGTGTCTCGTTGGACATTCAGGTGCTGTAGGTCAAAGAATACTGAACAACAGTTTATAAAGGCTGGAAATTCTTACTCTTGGAAATAATTTTATAGCCTAATGTACACCCTTATTGGGTTAGTCACAGGACCCCGAATCTCCTATCCTTATAGGAGAAGCCTAATTATAGTATTAACAAACTAAAATGGGTGTCTCGTTGGACTTTCAGGTGCTGTAGGTCAAAGAATACTGAACAACAGTTTATAAAGGCTGGAAATTCTTACTCTTGGAAATAATTTTATAGCCTAATGTACACCCTTATTGGGTTAGTCACAGGACCCCGAATCTCCTATCCTTATAGGAGAAGCCTAATTATAGTATTAACAAACTAAAATGGGTGTCTCGTTGGACATTCAGGTGCTGTAGGTCAAAGAATACTGAACAACAGTTTATAAAGGCTGGAAATTCTTACTCTTGGAAATAATTTTATAGCCTAATGTACACCCTTATTGGGTTAGTCACAGGACCCCGAATCTCCTATCCTTATAGGAGAAGCCTAATTATAGTATTAACAAACTAAAATGGGTGTCTCGTTGGACATTCAGGTGCTGTAGGTCAAAGAATACTGAACAACAGTTTATAAAGGCTGGAAATTCTTACTCTTGGAAATAATTTTATAGCCTAATGTACACCCTTATTGGGTTAGTCACAGGACCCCGAATCTCCTATCCTTATAGGAGAAGCCTAATTATAGTATTAACAAACTAAAATGGGTGTCTCGTTGGACATTCAGGTGCTGTAGGTCAAAGAATACTGAACAACAGTTTATAAAGGCTGGAAATTCTTACTCTTGGAAATAATTTTATAGCCTAATGTACACCCTTATTGGGTTAGTCACAGGACCCCGAATCTCCTATCCTTATAGGAGAAGCCTAATTATAGTATTAACAAACTAAAATGGGTGTCTCGTTGGACTTTCAGGTGCTGTAGGTCAAAGAATACTGAACAACAGTTTATAAAGGCTGGAAATTCTTACTCTTGGAAATAATTTTATAGCCTAATGTACACCCTTATTGGGTTAGTCACAGGACCCCGAATCTCCTATCCTTATAGGAGAAGCCTAATTATAGTATTAACAAACTAAAATGGGTATCTCGTTGGACTTTCAGGTGCTGTAGGTCAAAGAATACTGAACAACAGTTTATAAAGGCTGGAAATTCTTACTCTTGGAAATAATTTTATAGCCTAATGTACACCCTTATTGGGTTAGTCACGGGACCCCGAATCTCCTATCCTTATAGGAGAAGCCTAATTATAGTATTAACAAACTAAAATGGGTATCTCGTTGGACATTCAGGTGCTGTAGGTCAAAGAATACTGAACAACAGTTTATAAAGGCTGGAAATTCTTACTCTTGGAAATAATTTTATAGCCTAATGTACACCCTTATTGGGTTAGTCACAGGACCCCGAATCTCCTATCCTTATAGGAGAAGCCTAATTATAGTATTAACAAACTAAAATGGGTGTCTCGTTGGACATTCAGGTGCTTAGGTCAAAGAATACTGAACAACAGTTTATAAAGGCTGGAAATTCTTACTCTTGGAAATAATTTTATAGCCTAATGTACACCCTTATTGGGTTAGTCACGGGACCCGAATCTCCTATCCTTATAGAGAAGCCTAATTATAGTATTAACAAACTAAAATGGGTATCTCGTTGGACTTTCAGGTGTTAGGTCAAAGAATACTGAACAACAGTTTATAAAGGCTGGAAATTCTTACTCTTGGAAATAATTTTATAGCCTAATGTACACCCTTATTGGGTTAGTCACGGGACCCCGAATCTCCTATCCTTATAGGAGAAGCCTAATTATAGTATTAACAAACTAAAATGGGTATCTCGTTGGACTTTCAGGTGCTGTAGGTCAAAGAATACTGAACAACAGTTTATAAAGGCTGGAAATTCTTACTCTTGGAAATAATTTTATAGCCTAATGTACACCCTTATTGGGTTAGTCACGGGACCCCGAATCTCCTATCCTTATAGGAGAAGCCTAATTATAGTATTAACAAACTAAAATGGGTATCTCGTTGGACTTTCAGGTGCTGTAGGTCAAAGAATACTGAACAACAGTTTATAAAGGCTGGAAATTCTTACTCTGGAAATAATTTTATAGCCTAATGTACACCCTTATTGGGTTAGTCACGGGACCCCGAATCTCCTATCCTTATAGGAGAAGCCTAATTATAGTATTAACAAACTAAAATGGGTATCTCGTTGGACTTTCAGGTGCTATAGGTCAAAGAATACTGAACAACAGTTTATAAAGGCTGGAAATTCTTACTCTTGGAAATAATTTTATAGCCTAATGTACACCCTTATTGGGTTAGTCACGGGACCCAGAATCTCCTATCCTTATAGGAGAAGCCTAATTATAGTATTAACAAACTAAAATGGGTATCTCGTTGGACTTTCAGGTGCTGTAGGTCAAAGAATACTGAACAACAGTTTATAAAGGCTGGAAATTCTTACTCTTGGAAATAATTTTATAGCCTAATGTACACCCTTATTGGGTTAGTCACGGGACCCAGAATCTCCTATCCTTATAGGGGAAGCCTAATTATAGTATTAACGAACTAAAATGGGTATCTCGTTGGACTTTCAGGTGGATAGGTCAAAGAATACTGAACAACAGTTTATAAAGGCTGGAAATTCTTACTCTTGGAAATAATTTTATAGCCTAATGTACACCCTTATTGGGTTAGTCACGGGACCCGAATCTCCTATCCTTATAGGGAAGCCTAATTATAGTATTAACGAACTAAAATGGGTATCTCGTTGGACTTTCAGGTGCTTAGGTCAAAGAATACTGAACAACAGTTTATAAAGGCTGGAAATTCTTACTCTTGGAAATAATTTTATAGCCTAATGTACACCCTTATTGGGTTAGTCACGGGACCCGAATCTCCTATCCTTATAGGGGAAGCCTAATTATAGTATTAACAACTAAAATGGGTATCTCGTTGGACTTTCAGGTGATAGGTCAAAGAATACTGAACAACAGTTTATAAAGGCTGGAAATTCTTACTCTTGGAAATAATTTTATAGCCTAATGTACACCCTTATTGGGTTAGTCACGGGACCCCGAATCTCCTATCCTTATAGGGGAAGCCTAATTATAGTATTAACAAACTAAAATGGGTATCTCGTTGGACTTTCAGGTGCTGTAGGTCAAAGAATACTGAACAACAGTTTATAAAGGCTGGAAATTCTTACTCTTGGAAATAATTTTATAGCCTAATGTACACCCTTATTGGGTTAGTCACGGGACCCAGAATCTCCTATCCTTATAGGGGAAGCCTAATTATAGTATTAATAACTAAAATGGGTATCTCGTTGGACTTTCAGGTGCTATAGGTCAAAGAATACTGAACAACAGTTTATAAAGGCTGGAAATTCTTACTCTTGGAAATAATTTTATAGCCTAATGTACACCCTTATTGGGTTAGTCACGGGACCCCAATCTCCTATCCTTATAGGGGAAGCCTAATTATAGTATTAATAACTAAAATGGGTATCTCGTTGGACTTTCAGGTGCTATAGGTCAAAGAATACTGAACAACAGTTTATAAAGGCTGGAAATTCTTACTCTTGGAAATAATTTTATAGCCTAATGTACACCCTTATTGGGTTAGTCACGGGACCCAGAATCTCCTATCCTTATAGGGAAGCCTAATTATAGTATTAATAACTAAAATGGGTATCTCGTTGGACTTTCAGGTGCTATAGGTCAAAGAATACTGAACAACAGTTTATAAAGGCTGGAAATTCTTACTCTTGGAAATAATTTTATAGCCTAATGTACACCCTTATTGGGTTAGTCACGGGACCCAGAATCTCCTATCCTTATAGGGGAAGCCTAATTATAGTATTAATAACTAAAATGGGTATCTCGTTGGACTTTCAGGTGCTATAGGTCAAAGAATACTGAACAACAGTTTATAAAGGCTGGAAATTCTTACTCTTGGAAATAATTTTATAGCCTAATGTACACCCTTATTGGGTTAGTCACGGGACCCAGAATCTCCTATCCTTATAGGGGAAGCCTAATTATAGTATTAATAACTAAAATGGGTATCTCGTTGGACTTTCAGGTGCTAGGTCAAAGAATACTGAACAACAGTTTATAAAGGCTGGAAATTCTTACTCTTGGAAATAATTTTATAGCCTAATGTACACCCTTATTGGGTTAGTCACGGGACCCAGAATCTCCTATCCTTATAGGGGAAGCCTAATTATAGTATTAATAACTAAAATGGGTATCTCGTTGGACTTTCAGGTGCTATAGGTCAAAGAATACTGAACAACAGTTTATAAAGGCTGGAAATTCTTACTCTTGGAAATAATTTTATAGCCTAATGTACACCCTTATTGGGTTAGTCACGGGACCCAGAATCTCCTATCCTTATAGGGGAAGCCTAATTATAGTATTAATAACTAAAATGGGTATCTCGTTGGACTTTCAGGTGCTATAGGTCAAAGAATACTGAACAACAGTTTATAAAGGCTGGAAATTCTTACTCTTGGAAATAATTTTATAGCCTAATGTACACCCTTATTGGTTAGTCACGGGACCCAGAATCTCCTATCCTTATAGAGGAAGCCTAATTATAGTATTAATAACTAAAATGGGTATCTCGTTGGACTTTCAGGTGCGGTAGGTCAAAGAATACTGAACAACAGTTTATAAAGGCTGGAAATTCTTACTCTTGGAAATAATTTTATAGCCTAATGTACACCCTTATTGGGTTAGTCACGGGACCCAGAATCTCCTATCCTTATATAAAGCCTAATTGTTTAGTAACTTCTTCTGACCTACAGCACCTGAATGTCCAACGAGACACCCATTTTAGTTTGTTAATACTATAATTAGGCTTCCCCTATAAGGATAGGAGATTCTGGGTCCCGTGACTAACCCAATAAGGGTGTACATTAGGCTATAAAATTATTTCCAAGAGTAAGAATTTCCAGCCTTTATAAACTGTTGTTCAGTATTCTTTGACCTACGCACCTGAAAGTCCAACGAGATACCCATTTTAGTTTGTTAATACTATAATTAGGCTTCCCTATAAGGATAGGAGATTCTGGGTCCCGTGACTAACCCAATAAGGGTGTACATTAGGCTATAAAATTATTTCCAAGAGTAAGAATTTCCAGCCTTTATAAACTGTTGTTCAGTATTCTTTGACCTACAGCACCTGAAAGTCCAACGAGATACCCATTTTAGTTTGTTAATACTATAATTAGGCTTCCCCTATAAGGATAGGAGATTCGGGGTCCCGTGACTAACCCAATAAGGGTGTACATTAGGCTATAAAATTATTTCCAAGAGTAAGAATTTCCAGCCTTTATAAACTGTTGTTCAGTATTCTTTGACCTACAGCACCTGAAAGTCCAACGAGATACCCATTTTAGTTTGTTAATACTATAATTAGGCTTCCCCTATAAGGATAGGAGATTCTGGGTCCCGTGACTAACCCAATAAGGGTGTACATTAGGCTATAAAATTATTTCCAAGAGTAAGAATTTCCAGCCTTTATAAACTGTTGTTCAGTATTCTTTGACCTATAGCACCTGAAAGTCCAACGAGATACCCATTTTAGTTTGTTAATACTATAATTAGGCTTCCCCTATAAGGATAGGAGATTCGGGGTCCCGTGACTAACCCAATAAGGGTGTACATTAGGCTATAAAATTATTTCCAAGAGTAAGAATTTCCAGCCTTTATAAACTGTTGTTCAGTATTCTTTGACCTACAGCACCTGAAAGTCCAACGAGATACCCATTTTAGTTTGTTAATACTATAATTAGGCTTCCCCTATAAGGATAGGAGATTCTGGGTCCCGTGACTAACCCAATAAGGGTGTACATTAGGCTATAAAATTATTTCCAAGAGTAAGAATTTCCAGCCTTTATAAACTGTTGTTCAGTATTCTTTGACCTACAGCACCTGAAAGTCCAACGAGATACCCATTTTAGTTTGTTAATACTATAATTAGGCTTCCCCTATAAGGATAGGAGATTCTGGGTCCCGTGACTAACCCAATAAGGGTGTACATTAGGCTATAAAATTATTTCCAAGAGTAAGAATTTCCAGCCTTTATAAACTGTTGTTCAGTATTCTTTGACCTACAGCACCTGAAAGTCCAACGAGATACCCATTTTAGTTTGTTAATACTATAATTAGGCTTCCCTATAAGGATAGGAGATTCGGGGTCCCGTGACTAACCCAATAAGGGTGTACATTAGGCTATAAAATTATTTCCAAGAGTAAGAATTTCCAGCCTTTATAAACTGTTGTTCAGTATTCTTTGACCTACAGCACCTGAAAGTCCAACGAGATACCCATTTTAGTTTGTTAATACTATAATTAGGCTTCCCCTATAAGGATAGGAGATTCGGGGTCCCGTGACTAACCCAATAAGGGTGTACATTAGGCTATAAAATTATTTCCAAGAGTAAGAATTTCCAGCCTTTATAAACTGTTGTTCAGTATTCTTTGACCTACAGCACCTGAAAGTCCAACGAGATACCCATTTTAGTTTGTTAATACTATAATTAGGCTTCCCCTATAAGGATAGGAGATTCTGGGTCCCGTGACTAACCCAATAAGGGTGTACATTAGGCTATAAAATTATTTCCAAGAGTAAGAATTTCCAGCCTTTATAAACTGTTGTTCAGTATTCTTTGACCTACAGCACCTGAAAGTCCAACGAGATACCCATTTTAGTTTGTTAATACTATAATTAGGCTTCCCTATAAGGATAGGAGATTCTGGGTCCCGTGACTAACCCAATAAGGGTGTACATTAGGCTATAAAATTATTTCCAAGAGTAAGAATTTCCAGCCTTTATAAACTGTTGTTCAGTATTCTTTGACCTACAGCACCTGAAAGTCCAACGAGATACCCATTTTAGTTTGTTAATACTATAATTAGGCTTCCCCTATAAGGATAGGAGATTCGGGGTCCCGTGACTAACCCAATAAGGGTGTACATTAGGCTATAAAATTATTTCCAAGAGTAAGAATTTCCAGCCTTTATAAACTGTTGTTCAGTATTCTTTGACCTACAGCACCTGAAAGTCCAACGAGATACCCATTTTAGTTTGTTAATACTATAATTAGGCTTCCCTATAAGGATAGGAGATTCTGGGTCCCGTGACTAACCCAATAAGGGTGTACATTAGGCTATAAAATTATTTCCAAGAGTAAGAATTTCCAGCCTTTATAAACTGTTGTTCAGTATTCTTTGACCTACAGCACCTGAAAGTCCAACGAGATACCCATTTTAGTTTGTTAATACTATAATTAGGCTTCCCCTATAAGGATAGGAGATTCGGGGTCCCGTGACTAACCCAATAAGGGTGTACATTAGGCTATAAAATTATTTCCAAGAGTAAGAATTTCCAGCCTTTATAAACTGTTGTTCAGTATTCTTTGACCTACAGCACCTGAAAGTCCAACGAGATACCCATTTTAGTTTGTTAATACTATAATTAGGCTTCCCTATAAGGATAGGAGATTCTGGGTCCCGTGACTAACCCAATAAGGGTGTACATTAGGCTATAAAATTATTTCCAAGAGTAAGAATTTCCAGCCTTTATAAACTGTTGTTCAGTATTCTTTGACCTACAGCACCTGAAAGTCCAACGAGATACCCATTTTAGTTTGTTAATACTATAATTAGGCTTCCCCTATAAGGATAGGAGATTCGGGGTCCCGTGACTAACCCAATAAGGGTGTACATTAGGCTATAAAATTATTTCCAAGAGTAAGAATTTCCAGCCTTTATAAACTGTTGTTCAGTATTCTTTGACCTACAGCACCTGAAAGTCCAACGAGATACCCATTTTAGTTTGTTAATACTATAATTAGGCTTCCCTATAAGGATAGGAGATTCTGGGTCCCGTGACTAACCCAATAAGGGTGTACATTAGGCTATAAAATTATTTCCAAGAGTAAGAATTTCCAGCCTTTATAAACTGTTGTTCAGTATTCTTTGACCTACAGCACCTGAAAGTCCAACGAGATACCCATTTTAGTTTGTTAATACTATAATTAGGCTTCCCCTATAAGGATAGGAGATTCGGGGTCCCGTGACTAACCCAATAAGGGTGTACATTAGGCTATAAAATTATTTCCAAGAGTAAGAATTTCCAGCCTTTATAAACTGTTGTTCAGTATTCTTTGACCTACAGCACCTGAAAGTCCAACGAGATACCCATTTTAGTTTGTTAATACTATAATTAGGCTTCCCTATAAGGATAGGAGATTCTGGGTCCCGTGACTAACCCAATAAGGGTGTACATTAGGCTATAAAATTATTTCCAAGAGTAAGAATTTCCAGCCTTTATAAACTGTTGTTCAGTATTCTTTGACCTACAGCACCTGAAAGTCCAACGAGATACCCATTTTAGTTTGTTAATACTATAATTAGGCTTCCCTATAAGGATAGGAGATTCGGGGTCCCGTGACTAACCCAATAAGGGTGTACATTAGGCTATAAAATTATTTCCAAGAGTAAGAATTTCCAGCCTTTATAAACTGTTGTTCAGTATTCTTTGACCTACAGCACCTGAAAGTCCAACGAGATACCCATTTTAGTTTGTTAATACTATAATTAGGCTTCCCCTATAAGGATAGGAGATTCTGGGTCCCGTGACTAACCCAATAAGGGTGTACATTAGGCTATAAAATTATTTCCAAGAGTAAGAATTTCCAGCCTTTATAAACTGTTGTTCAGTATTCTTTGACCTACAGCACCTGAAAGTCCAACGAGATACCCATTTTAGTTCGTTAATACTATAATTAGGCTTCCCTATAAGGATAGGAGATTCTGGGTCCCGTGACTAACCCAATAAGGGTGTACATTAGGCTATAAAATTATTTCCAAGAGTAAGAATTTCCAGCCTTTATAAACTGTTGTTCAGTATTCTTTGACCTACAGCACCTGAAAGTCCAACGAGATACCCATTTTAGTTTGTTAATACTATAATTAGGCTTCCCCTATAAGGATAGGAGATTCGGGGTCCCGTGACTAACCCAATAAGGGTGTACATTAGGCTATAAAATTATTTCCAAGAGTAAGAATTTCCAGCCTTTATAAACTGTTGTTCAGTATTCTTTGACCTACAGCACCTGAAAGTCCAACGAGATACCCATTTTAGTTTGTTAATACTATAATTAGGCTTCCCTATAAGGATAGGAGATTCGGGGTCCCGTGACTAACCCAATAAGGGTGTACATTAGGCTATAAAATTATTTCCAAGAGTAAGAATTTCCAGCCTTTATAAACTGTTGTTCAGTATTCTTTGACCTACAGCACCTGAAAGTCCAACGAGATACCCATTTTAGTTTGTTAATACTATAATTAGGCTTCCCTATAAGGATAGGAGATTCTGGGTCCCGTGACTAACCCAATAAGGGTGTACATTAGGCTATAAAATTATTTCCAAGAGTAAGAATTTCCAGCCTTTATAAACTGTTGTTCAGTATTCTTTGACCTACAGCACCTGAAAGTCCAACGAGATACCCATTTTAGTTTGTTAATACTATAATTAGGCTTCCCCTATAAGGATAGGAGATTCTGGGTCCCGTGACTAACCCAATAAGGGTGTACATTAGGCTATAAAATTATTTCCAAGAGTAAGAATTTCCAGCCTTTATAAACTGTTGTTCAGTATTCTTTGACCTACAGCACCTGAAAGTCCAACGAGATACCCATTTTAGTTTGTTAATACTATAATTAGGCTTCCCTATAAGGATAGGAGATTCGGGGTCCCGTGACTAACCCAATAAGGGTGTACATTAGGCTATAAAATTATTTCCAAGAGTAAGAATTTCCAGCCTTTATAAACTGTTGTTCAGTATTCTTTGACCTACAGCACCTGAAAGTCCAACGAGATACCCATTTTAGTTTGTTAATACTATAATTAGGCTTCCCCTATAAGGATAGGAGATTCTGGGTCCCGTGACTAACCCAATAAGGGTGTACATTAGGCTATAAAATTATTTCCAAGAGTAAGAATTTCCAGCCTTTATAAACTGTTGTTCAGTATTCTTTGACCTACAGCACCTGAAAGTCCAACGAGATACCCATTTTAGTTTGTTAATACTATAATTAGGCTTCCCCTATAAGGATAGGAGATTCTGGGTCCCGTGACTAACCCAATAAGGGTGTACATTAGGCTATAAAATTATTTCCAAGAGTAAGAATTTCCAGCCTTTATAAACTGTTGTTCAGTATTCTTTGACCTACAGCACCTGAAAGTCCAACGAGATACCCATTTTAGTTTGTTAATACTATAATTAGGCTTCCCTATAAGGATAGGAGATTCTGGGTCCCGTGACTAACCCAATAAGGGTGTACATTAGGCTATAAAATTATTTCCAAGAGTAAGAATTTCCAGCCTTTATAAACTGTTGTTCAGTATTCTTTGACCTACAGCACCTGAAAGTCCAACGAGATACCCATTTTAGTTTGTTAATACTATAATTAGGCTTCCCTATAAGGATAGGAGATTCTGGGTCCCGTGACTAACCCAATAAGGGTGTACATTAGGCTATAAAATTATTTCCAAGAGTAAGAATTTCCAGCCTTTATAAACTGTTGTTCAGTATTCTTTGACCTACAGCACCTGAAAGTCCAACGAGATACCCATTTTAGTTTGTTAATACTATAATTAGGCTTCCCCTATAAGGATAGGAGATTCTGGGTCCCGTGACTAACCCAATAAGGGTGTACATTAGGCTATAAAATTATTTCCAAGAGTAAGAATTTCCAGCCTTTATAAACTGTTGTTCAGTATTCTTTGACCTACAGCACCTGAAAGTCCAACGAGATACCCATTTTAGTTTGTTAATACTATAATTAGGCTTCCCCTATAAGGATAGGAGATTCGGGGTCCCGTGACTAACCCAATAAGGGTGTACATTAGGCTATAAAATTATTTCCAAGAGTAAGAATTTCCAGCCTTTATAAACTGTTGTTCAGTATTCTTTGACCTACAGCACCTGAAAGTCCAACGAGATACCCATTTTAGTTTGTTAATACTATAATTAGGCTTCCCTATAAGGATAGGAGATTCTGGGTCCCGTGACTAACCCAATAAGGGTGTACATTAGGCTATAAAATTATTTCCAAGAGTAAGAATTTCCAGCCTTTATAAACTGTTGTTCAGTATTCTTTGACCTACAGCACCTGAAAGTCCAACGAGATACCCATTTTAGTTTGTTAATACTATAATTAGGCTTCCCCTATAAGGATAGGAGATTCGGGGTCCCGTGACTAACCCAATAAGGGTGTACATTAGGCTATAAAATTATTTCCAAGAGTAAGAATTTCCAGCCTTTATAAACTGTTGTTCAGTATTCTTTGACCTACAGCACCTGAAAGTCCAACGAGATACCCATTTTAGTTTGTTAATACTATAATTAGGCTTCCCTATAAGGATAGGAGATTCGGGGTCCCGTGACTAACCCAATAAGGGTGTACATTAGGCTATAAAATTATTTCCAAGAGTAAGAATTTCCAGCCTTTATAAACTGTTGTTCAGTATTCTTTGACCTACAGCACCTGAAAGTCCAACGAGATACCCATTTTAGTTTGTTAATACTATAATTAGGCTTCCCTATAAGGATAGGAGATTCGGGGTCCCGTGACTAACCCAATAAGGGTGTACATTAGGCTATAAAATTATTTCCAAGAGTAAGAATTTCCAGCCTTTATAAACTGTTGTTCAGTATTCTTTGACCTACAGCACCTGAAAGTCCAACGAGATACCCATTTTAGTTTGTTAATACTATAATTAGGCTTCCCCTATAAGGATAGGAGATTCGGGGTCCCGTGACTAACCCAATAAGGGTGTACATTAGGCTATAAAATTATTTCCAAGAGTAAGAATTTCCAGCCTTTATAAACTGTTGTTCAGTATTCTTTGACCTACAGCACCTGAAAGTCCAACGAGATACCCATTTTAGTTTGTTAATACTATAATTAGGCTTCCCTATAAGGATAGGAGATTCTGGGTCCCGTGACTAACCCAATAAGGGTGTACATTAGGCTATAAAATTATTTCCAAGAGTAAGAATTTCCAGCCTTTATAAACTGTTGTTCAGTATTCTTTGACCTACAGCACCTGAAAGTCCAACGAGATACCCATTTTAGTTTGTTAATACTATAATTAGGCTTCCCCTATAAGGATAGGAGATTCGGGGTCCCGTGACTAACCCAATAAGGGTGTACATTAGGCTATAAAATTATTTCCAAGAGTAAGAATTTCCAGCCTTTATAAACTGTTGTTCAGTATTCTTTGACCTACAGCACCTGAAAGTCCAACGAGATACCCATTTTAGTTTGTTAATACTATAATTAGGCTTCCCTATAAGGATAGGAGATTCTGGGTCCCGTGACTAACCCAATAAGGGTGTACATTAGGCTATAAAATTATTTCCAAGAGTAAGAATTTCCAGCCTTTATAAACTGTTGTTCAGTATTCTTTGACCTACAGCACCTGAAAGTCCAACGAGATACCCATTTTAGTTTGTTAATACTATAATTAGGCTTCCCTATAAGGATAGGAGATTCGGGGTCCCGTGACTAACCCAATAAGGGTGTACATTAGGCTATAAAATTATTTCCAAGAGTAAGAATTTCCAGCCTTTATAAACTGTTGTTCAGTATTCTTTGACCTACAGCACCTGAAAGTCCAACGAGATACCCATTTTAGTTTGTTAATACTATAATTAGGCTTCCCCTATAAGGATAGGAGATTCTGGGTCCCGTGACTAACCCAATAAGGGTGTACATTAGGCTATAAAATTATTTCCAAGAGTAAGAATTTCCAGCCTTTATAAACTGTTGTTCAGTATTCTTTGACCTACAGCACCTGAAAGTCCAACGAGATACCCATTTTAGTTTGTTAATACTATAATTAGGCTTCCCTATAAGGATAGGAGATTCTGGGTCCCGTGACTAACCCAATAAGGGTGTACATTAGGCTATAAAATTATTTCCAAGAGTAAGAATTTCCAGCCTTTATAAACTGTTGTTCAGTATTCTTTGACCTACAGCACCTGAAAGTCCAACGAGATACCCATTTTAGTTTGTTAATACTATAATTAGGCTTCCCCTATAAGGATAGGAGATTCTGGGTCCCGTGACTAACCCAATAAGGGTGTACATTAGGCTATAAAATTATTTCCAAGAGTAAGAATTTCCAGCCTTTATAAACTGTTGTTCAGTATTCTTTGACCTACAGCACCTGAAAGTCCAACGAGATACCCATTTTAGTTTGTTAATACTATAATTAGGCTTCCCCTATAAGGATAGGAGATTCGGGGTCCCGTGACTAACCCAATAAGGGTGTACATTAGGCTATAAAATTATTTCCAAGAGTAAGAATTTCCAGCCTTTATAAACTGTTGTTCAGTATTCTTTGACCTACAGCACCTGAAAGTCCAACGAGATACCCATTTTAGTTCGTTAATACTATAATTAGGCTTCCCTATAAGGATAGGAGATTCGGGGTCCCGTGACTAACCCAATAAGGGTGTACATTAGGCTATAAAATTATTTCCAAGAGTAAGAATTTCCAGCCTTTATAAACTGTTGTTCAGTATTCTTTGACCTACAGCACCTGAAAGTCCAACGAGATACCCATTTTAGTTTGTTAATACTATAATTAGGCTTCCCCTAAAGGATAGGAGATTCTGGGTCCCGTGACTAACCCAATAAGGGTGTACATTAGGCTATAAAATTATTTCCAAGAGTAAGAATTTCCAGCCTTTATAAACTGTTGTTCAGTATTCTTTGACCTACAGCACCTGAAAGTCCAACGAGATACCCATTTTAGTTTGTTAATACTATAATTAGGCTTCCCTATAAGGATAGGAGATTCTGGGTCCCGTGACTAACCCAATAAGGGTGTACATTAGGCTATAAAATTATTTCCAAGAGTAAGAATTTCCAGCCTTTATAAACTGTTGTTCAGTATTCTTTGACCTACAGCACCTGAAAGTCCAACGAGATACCCATTTTAGTTTGTTAATACTATAATTAGGCTTCCCTATAAGGATAGGAGATTCGGGGTCCCGTGACTAACCCAATAAGGGTGTACATTAGGCTATAAAATTATTTCCAAGAGTAAGAATTTCCAGCCTTTATAAACTGTTGTTCAGTATTCTTTGACCTACAGCACCTGAAAGTCCAACGAGATACCCATTTTAGTTTGTTAATACTATAATTAGGCTTCCCCTATAAGGATAGGAGATTCTGGGTCCCGTGACTAACCCAATAAGGGTGTACATTAGGCTATAAAATTATTTCCAAGAGTAAGAATTTCCAGCCTTTATAAACTGTTGTTCAGTATTCTTTGACCTACAGCACCTGAAAGTCCAACGAGATACCCATTTTAGTTTGTTAATACTATAATTAGGCTTCCCTATAAGGATAGGAGATTCTGGGTCCCGTGACTAACCCAATAAGGGTGTACATTAGGCTATAAAATTATTTCCAAGAGTAAGAATTTCCAGCCTTTATAAACTGTTGTTCAGTATTCTTTGACCTACAGCACCTGAAAGTCCAACGAGATACCCATTTTAGTTTGTTAATACTATAATTAGGCTTCCCTATAAGGATAGGAGATTCGGGGTCCCGTGACTAACCCAATAAGGGTGTACATTAGGCTATAAAATTATTTCCAAGAGTAAGAATTTCCAGCCTTTATAAACTGTTGTTCAGTATTCTTTGACCTACAGCACCTGAAAGTCCAACGAGATACCCATTTTAGTTTGTTAATACTATAATTAGGCTTCCCCTATAAGGATAGGAGATTCGGGGTCCCGTGACTAACCCAATAAGGGTGTACATTAGGCTATAAAATTATTTCCAAGAGTAAGAATTTCCAGCCTTTATAAACTGTTGTTCAGTATTCTTTGACCTACAGCACCTGAAAGTCCAACGAGATACCCATTTTAGTTTGTTAATACTATAATTAGGCTTCCCCTATAAGGATAGGAGATTCGGGGTCCCGTGACTAACCCAATAAGGGTGTACATTAGGCTATAAAATTATTTCCAAGAGTAAGAATTTCCAGCCTTTATAAACTGTTGTTCAGTATTCTTTGACCTACAGCACCTGAAAGTCCAACGAGATACCCATTTTAGTTCGTTAATACTATAATTAGGCTTCCCTATAAGGATAGGAGATTCTGGGTCCCGTGACTAACCCAATAAGGGTGTACATTAGGCTATAAAATTATTTCCAAGAGTAAGAATTTCCAGCCTTTATAAACTGTTGTTCAGTATTCTTTGACCTACAGCACCTGAAAGTCCAACGAGATACCCATTTTAGTTTGTTAATACTATAATTAGGCTTCCCCTATAAGGATAGGAGATTCTGGGTCCCGTGACTAACCCAATAAGGGTGTACATTAGGCTATAAAATTATTTCCAAGAGTAAGAATTTCCAGCCTTTATAAACTGTTGTTCAGTATTCTTTGACCTACAGCACCTGAAAGTCCAACGAGATACCCATTTTAGTTCGTTAATACTATAATTAGGCTTCCCTATAAGGATAGGAGATTCTGGGTCCCGTGACTAACCCAATAAGGGTGTACATTAGGCTATAAAATTATTTCCAAGAGTAAGAATTTCCAGCCTTTATAAACTGTTGTTCAGTATTCTTTGACCTACAGCACCTGAAAGTCCAACGAGATACCCATTTTAGTTTGTTAATACTATAATTAGGCTTCCCCTATAAGGATAGGAGATTCTGGGTCCCGTGACTAACCCAATAAGGGTGTACATTAGGCTATAAAATTATTTCCAAGAGTAAGAATTTCCAGCCTTTATAAACTGTTGTTCAGTATTCTTTGACCTACAGCACCTGAAAGTCCAACGAGATACCCATTTTAGTTTGTTAATACTATAATTAGGCTTCCCCTATAAGGATAGGAGATTCGGGGTCCCGTGACTAACCCAATAAGGGTGTACATTAGGCTATAAAATTATTTCCAAGAGTAAGAATTTCCAGCCTTTATAAACTGTTGTTCAGTATTCTTTGACCTACAGCACCTGAAAGTCCAACGAGATACCCATTTTAGTTTGTTAATACTATAATTAGGCTTCCCTATAAGGATAGGAGATTCTGGGTCCCGTGACTAACCCAATAAGGGTGTACATTAGGCTATAAAATTATTTCCAAGAGTAAGAATTTCCAGCCTTTATAAACTGTTGTTCAGTATTCTTTGACCTACAGCACCTGAAAGTCCAACGAGATACCCATTTTAGTTTGTTAATACTATAATTAGGCTTCCCCTATAAGGATAGGAGATTCTGGGTCCCGTGACTAACCCAATAAGGGTGTACATTAGGCTATAAAATTATTTCCAAGAGTAAGAATTTCCAGCCTTTATAAACTGTTGTTCAGTATTCTTTGACCTACAGCACCTGAAAGTCCAACGAGATACCCATTTTAGTTTGTTAATACTATAATTAGGCTTCCCCTATAAGGATAGGAGATTCGGGGTCCCGTGACTAACCCAATAAGGGTGTACATTAGGCTATAAAATTATTTCCAAGAGTAAGAATTTCCAGCCTTTATAAACTGTTGTTCAGTATTCTTTGACCTACAGCACCTGAAAGTCCAACGAGATACCCATTTTAGTTTGTTAATACTATAATTAGGCTTCCCTATAAGGATAGGAGATTCTGGGTCCCGTGACTAACCCAATAAGGGTGTACATTAGGCTATAAAATTATTTCCAAGAGTAAGAATTTCCAGCCTTTATAAACTGTTGTTCAGTATTCTTTGACCTATAGCACCTGAAAGTCCAACGAGATACCCATTTTAGTTTGTTAATACTATAATTAGGCTTCCCTATAAGGATAGGAGATTCTGGGTCCCGTGACTAACCCAATAAGGGTGTACATTAGGCTATAAAATTATTTCCAAGAGTAAGAATTTCCAGCCTTTATAAACTGTTGTTCAGTATTCTTTGACCTACAGCACCTGAAAGTCCAACGAGATACCCATTTTAGTTTGTTAATACTATAATTAGGCTTCCCCTATAAGGATAGGAGATTCGGGGTCCCGTGACTAACCCAATAAGGGTGTACATTAGGCTATAAAATTATTTCCAAGAGTAAGAATTTCCAGCCTTTATAAACTGTTGTTCAGTATTCTTTGACCTACAGCACCTGAAAGTCCAACGAGATACCCATTTTAGTTCGTTAATACTATAATTAGGCTTCCCCTATAAGGATAGGAGATTCTGGGTCCCGTGACTAACCCAATAAGGGTGTACATTAGGCTATAAAATTATTTCCAAGAGTAAGAATTTCCAGCCTTTATAAACTGTTGTTCAGTATTCTTTGACCTACGCACCTGAAAGTCCAACGAGATACCCATTTTAGTTTGTTAATACTATAATTAGGCTTCCCTATAAGGATAGGAGATTCGGGGTCCCGTGACTAACCCAATAAGGGTGTACATTAGGCTATAAAATTATTTCCAAGAGTAAGAATTTCCAGCCTTTATAAACTGTTGTTCAGTATTCTTTGACCTACAGCACCTGAAAGTCCAACGAGATACCCATTTTAGTTTGTTAATACTATAATTAGGCTTCCCTATAAGGATAGGAGATTCTGGGTCCCGTGACTAACCCAATAAGGGTGTACATTAGGCTATAAAATTATTTCCAAGAGTAAGAATTTCCAGCCTTTATAAACTGTTGTTCAGTATTCTTTGACCTACAGCACCTGAAAGTCCAACGAGATACCCATTTTAGTTTGTTAATACTATAATTAGGCTTCCCCTATAAGGATAGGAGATTCTGGGTCCCGTGACTAACCCAATAAGGGTGTACATTAGGCTATAAAATTATTTCCAAGAGTAAGAATTTCCAGCCTTTATAAACTGTTGTTCAGTATTCTTTGACCTATAGCACCTGAAAGTCCAACGAGATACCCATTTTAGTTTGTTAATACTATAATTAGGCTTCCCCTATAAGGATAGGAGATTCGGGGTCCCGTGACTAACCCAATAAGGGTGTACATTAGGCTATAAAATTATTTCCAAGAGTAAGAATTTCCAGCCTTTATAAACTGTTGTTCAGTATTCTTTGACCTACAGCACCTGAAAGTCCAACGAGATACCCATTTTAGTTCGTTAATACTATAATTAGGCTTCCCCTATAAGGATAGGAGATTCTGGGTCCCGTGACTAACCCAATAAGGGTGTACATTAGGCTATAAAATTATTTCCAAGAGTAAGAATTTCCAGCCTTTATAAACTGTTGTTCAGTATTCTTTGACCTACAGCACCTGAAAGTCCAACGAGATACCCATTTTAGTTTGTTAATACTATAATTAGGCTTCCCTATAAGGATAGGAGATTCTGGGTCCCGTGACTAACCCAATAAGGGTGTACATTAGGCTATAAAATTATTTCCAAGAGTAAGAATTTCCAGCCTTTATAAACTGTTGTTCAGTATTCTTTGACCTATAGCACCTGAAAGTCCAACGAGATACCCATTTTAGTTTGTTAATACTATAATTAGGCTTCCCCTATAAGGATAGGAGATTCGGGGTCCCGTGACTAACCCAATAAGGGTGTACATTAGGCTATAAAATTATTTCCAAGAGTAAGAATTTCCAGCCTTTATAAACTGTTGTTCAGTATTCTTTGACCTACAGCACCTGAAAGTCCAACGAGATACCCATTTTAGTTTGTTAATACTATAATTAGGCTTCCCCTATAAGGATAGGAGATTCTGGGTCCCGTGACTAACCCAATAAGGGTGTACATTAGGCTATAAAATTATTTCCAAGAGTAAGAATTTCCAGCCTTTATAAACTGTTGTTCAGTATTCTTTGACCTATAGCACCTGAAAGTCCAACGAGATACCCATTTTAGTTTGTTAATACTATAATTAGGCTTCCCCTATAAGGATAGGAGATTCGGGGTCCCGTGACTAACCCAATAAGGGTGTACATTAGGCTATAAAATTATTTCCAAGAGTAAGAATTTCCAGCCTTTATAAACTGTTGTTCAGTATTCTTTGACCTATAGCACCTGAAAGTCCAACGAGATACCCATTTTAGTTTGTTAATACTATAATTAGGCTTCCCTATAAGGATAGGAGATTCTGGGTCCCGTGACTAACCCAATAAGGGTGTACATTAGGCTATAAAATTATTTCCAAGAGTAAGAATTTCCAGCCTTTATAAACTGTTGTTCAGTATTCTTTGACCTATAGCACCTGAAAGTCCAACGAGATACCCATTTTAGTTCGTTAATACTATAATTAGGCTTCCCCTATAAGGATAGGAGATTCGGGGTCCCGTGACTAACCCAATAAGGGTGTACATTAGGCTATAAAATTATTTCCAAGAGTAAGAATTTCCAGCCTTTATAAACTGTTGTTCAGTATTCTTTGACCTACAGCACCTGAAAGTCCAACGAGATACCCATTTTAGTTTGTTAATACTATAATTAGGCTTCCCTATAAGGATAGGAGATTCTGGGTCCCGTGACTAACCCAATAAGGGTGTACATTAGGCTATAAAATTATTTCCAAGAGTAAGAATTTCCAGCCTTTATAAACTGTTGTTCAGTATTCTTTGACCTACAGCACCTGAAAGTCCAACGAGATACCCATTTTAGTTCGTTAATACTATAATTAGGCTTCCCCTATAAGGATAGGAGATTCTGGGTCCCGTGACTAACCCAATAAGGGTGTACATTAGGCTATAAAATTATTTCCAAGAGTAAGAATTTCCAGCCTTTATAAACTGTTGTTCAGTATTCTTTGACCTACAGCACCTGAAAGTCCAACGAGATACCCATTTTAGTTTGTTAATACTATAATTAGGCTTCCCCTATAAGGATAGGAGATTCTGGGTCCCGTGACTAACCCAATAAGGGTGTACATTAGGCTATAAAATTATTTCCAAGAGTAAGAATTTCCAGCCTTTATAAACTGTTGTTCAGTATTCTTTGACCTACAGCACCTGAAAGTCCAACGAGATACCCATTTTAGTTTGTTAATACTATAATTAGGCTTCCCCTATAAGGATAGGAGATTCTGGGTCCCGTGACTAACCCAATAAGGGTGTACATTAGGCTATAAAATTATTTCCAAGAGTAAGAATTTCCAGCCTTTATAAACTGTTGTTCAGTATTCTTTGACCTACAGCACCTGAAAGTCCAACGAGATACCCATTTTAGTTCGTTAATACTATAATTAGGCTTCCTATAAGGATAGGAGATTCTGGGTCCCGTGACTAACCCAATAAGGGTGTACATTAGGCTATAAAATTATTTCCAAGAGTAAGAATTTCCAGCCTTTATAAACTGTTGTTCAGTATTCTTTGACCTACAGCACCTGAAAGTCCAACGAGATACCCATTTTAGTTCGTTAATACTATAATTAGGCTTCCCCTATAAGGATAGGAGATTCTGGGTCCCGTGACTAACCCAATAAGGGTGTACATTAGGCTATAAAATTATTTCCAAGAGTAAGAATTTCCAGCCTTTATAAACTGTTGTTCAGTATTCTTTGACCTACAGCACCTGAAAGTCCAACGAGATACCCATTTTAGTTTGTTAATACTATAATTAGGCTTCCCTATAAGGATAGGAGATTCTGGGTCCCGTGACTAACCCAATAAGGGTGTACATTAGGCTATAAAATTATTTCCAAGAGTAAGAATTTCCAGCCTTTATAAACTGTTGTTCAGTATTCTTTGACCTACAGCACCTGAAAGTCCAACGAGATACCCATTTTAGTTTGTTAATACTATAATTAGGCTTCCCTATAAGGATAGGAGATTCTGGGTCCCGTGACTAACCCAATAAGGGTGTACATTAGGCTATAAAATTATTTCCAAGAGTAAGAATTTCCAGCCTTTATAAACTGTTGTTCAGTATTCTTTGACCTACAGCACCTGAAAGTCCAACGAGATACCCATTTTAGTTTGTTAATACTATAATTAGGCTTCCCTATAAGGATAGGAGATTCGGGGTCCCGTGACTAACCCAATAAGGGTGTACATTAGGCTATAAAATTATTTCCAAGAGTAAGAATTTCCAGCCTTTATAAACTGTTGTTCAGTATTCTTTGACCTACAGCACCTGAAAGTCCAACGAGATACCCATTTTAGTTCGTTAATACTATAATTAGGCTTCCCCTATAAGGATAGGAGATTCTGGGTCCCGTGACTAACCCAATAAGGGTGTACATTAGGCTATAAAATTATTTCCAAGAGTAAGAATTTCCAGCCTTTATAAACTGTTGTTCAGTATTCTTTGACCTATAGCACCTGAAAGTCCAACGAGATACCCATTTTAGTTTGTTAATACTATAATTAGGCTTCCCTATAAGGATAGGAGATTCTGGGTCCCGTGACTAACCCAATAAGGGTGTACATTAGGCTATAAAATTATTTCCAAGAGTAAGAATTTCCAGCCTTTATAAACTGTTGTTCAGTATTCTTTGACCTACAGCACCTGAAAGTCCAACGAGATACCCATTTTAGTTTGTTAATACTATAATTAGGCTTCCCCTATAAGGATAGGAGATTCGGGGTCCCGTGACTAACCCAATAAGGGTGTACATTAGGCTATAAAATTATTTCCAAGAGTAAGAATTTCCAGCCTTTATAAACTGTTGTTCAGTATTCTTTGACCTATAGCACCTGAAAGTCCAACGAGATACCCATTTTAGTTTGTTAATACTATAATTAGGCTTCCCCTATAAGGATAGGAGATTCGGGGTCCCGTGACTAACCCAATAAGGGTGTACATTAGGCTATAAAATTATTTCCAAGAGTAAGAATTTCCAGCCTTTATAAACTGTTGTTCAGTATTCTTTGACCTACAGCACCTGAAAGTCCAACGAGATACCCATTTTAGTTTGTTAATACTATAATTAGGCTTCCCCTATAAGGATAGGAGATTCTGGGTCCCGTGACTAACCCAATAAGGGTGTACATTAGGCTATAAAATTATTTCCAAGAGTAAGAATTTCCAGCCTTTATAAACTGTTGTTCAGTATTCTTTGACCTACAGCACCTGAAAGTCCAACGAGATACCCATTTTAGTTCGTTAATACTATAATTAGGCTTCCCTATAAGGATAGGAGATTCTGGGTCCCGTGACTAACCCAATAAGGGTGTACATTAGGCTATAAAATTATTTCCAAGAGTAAGAATTTCCAGCCTTTATAAACTGTTGTTCAGTATTCTTTGACCTACAGCACCTGAAAGTCCAACGAGATACCCATTTTAGTTTGTTAATACTATAATTAGGCTTCCCTATAAGGATAGGAGATTCGGGGTCCCGTGACTAACCCAATAAGGGTGTACATTAGGCTATAAAATTATTTCCAAGAGTAAGAATTTCCAGCCTTTATAAACTGTTGTTCAGTATTCTTTGACCTACAGCACCTGAAAGTCCAACGAGATACCCATTTTAGTTTGTTAATACTATAATTAGGCTTCCCCTATAAGGATAGGAGATTCTGGGTCCCGTGACTAACCCAATAAGGGTGTACATTAGGCTATAAAATTATTTCCAAGAGTAAGAATTTCCAGCCTTTATAAACTGTTGTTCAGTATTCTTTGACCTACAGCACCTGAAAGTCCAACGAGATACCCATTTTAGTTTGTTAATACTATAATTAGGCTTCCCTATAAGGATAGGAGATTCTGGGTCCCGTGACTAACCCAATAAGGGTGTACATTAGGCTATAAAATTATTTCCAAGAGTAAGAATTTCCAGCCTTTATAAACTGTTGTTCAGTATTCTTTGACCTATAGCACCTGAAAGTCCAACGAGATACCCATTTTAGTTCGTTAATACTATAATTAGGCTTCCCCTATAAGGATAGGAGATTCTGGGTCCCGTGACTAACCCAATAAGGGTGTACATTAGGCTATAAAATTATTTCCAAGAGTAAGAATTTCCAGCCTTTATAAACTGTTGTTCAGTATTCTTTGACCTACAGCACCTGAAAGTCCAACGAGATACCCATTTTAGTTCGTTAATACTATAATTAGGCTTCCCCTATAAGGATAGGAGATTCTGGGTCCCGTGACTAACCCAATAAGGGTGTACATTAGGCTATAAAATTATTTCCAAGAGTAAGAATTTCCAGCCTTTATAAACTGTTGTTCAGTATTCTTTGACCTACAGCACCTGAAAGTCCAACGAGATACCCATTTTAGTTTGTTAATACTATAATTAGGCTTCCCCTATAAGGATAGGAGATTCGGGGTCCCGTGACTAACCCAATAAGGGTGTACATTAGGCTATAAAATTATTTCCAAGAGTAAGAATTTCCAGCCTTTATAAACTGTTGTTCAGTATTCTTTGACCTACAGCACCTGAAAGTCCAACGAGATACCCATTTTAGTTTGTTAATACTATAATTAGGCTTCCCCTATAAGGATAGGAGATTCTGGGTCCCGTGACTAACCCAATAAGGGTGTACATTAGGCTATAAAATTATTTCCAAGAGTAAGAATTTCCAGCCTTTATAAACTGTTGTTCAGTATTCTTTGACCTACAGCACCTGAAAGTCCAACGAGATACCCATTTTAGTTTGTTAATACTATAATTAGGCTTCCCTATAAGGATAGGAGATTCTGGGTCCCGTGACTAACCCAATAAGGGTGTACATTAGGCTATAAAATTATTTCCAAGAGTAAGAATTTCCAGCCTTTATAAACTGTTGTTCAGTATTCTTTGACCTATAGCACCTGAAAGTCCAACGAGATACCCATTTTAGTTTGTTAATACTATAATTAGGCTTCCCCTATAAGGATAGGAGATTCGGGGTCCCGTGACTAACCCAATAAGGGTGTACATTAGGCTATAAAATTATTTCCAAGAGTAAGAATTTCCAGCCTTTATAAACTGTTGTTCAGTATTCTTTGACCTACAGCACCTGAAAGTCCAACGAGATACCCATTTTAGTTTGTTAATACTATAATTAGGCTTCCCCTATAAGGATAGGAGATTCTGGGTCCCGTGACTAACCCAATAAGGGTGTACATTAGGCTATAAAATTATTTCCAAGAGTAAGAATTTCCAGCCTTTATAAACTGTTGTTCAGTATTCTTTGACCTACAGCACCTGAAAGTCCAACGAGATACCCATTTTAGTTTGTTAATACTATAATTAGGCTTCCCCTATAAGGATAGGAGATTCTGGGTCCCGTGACTAACCCAATAAGGGTGTACATTAGGCTATAAAATTATTTCCAAGAGTAAGAATTTCCAGCCTTTATAAACTGTTGTTCAGTATTCTTTGACCTATAGCACCTGAAAGTCCAACGAGATACCCATTTTAGTTTGTTAATACTATAATTAGGCTTCCCTATAAGGATAGGAGATTCTGGGTCCCGTGACTAACCCAATAAGGGTGTACATTAGGCTATAAAATTATTTCCAAGAGTAAGAATTTCCAGCCTTTATAAACTGTTGTTCAGTATTCTTTGACCTACAGCACCTGAAAGTCCAACGAGATACCCATTTTAGTTTGTTAATACTATAATTAGGCTTCCCTATAAGGATAGGAGATTCTGGGTCCCGTGACTAACCCAATAAGGGTGTACATTAGGCTATAAAATTATTTCCAAGAGTAAGAATTTCCAGCCTTTATAAACTGTTGTTCAGTATTCTTTGACCTACAGCACCTGAAAGTCCAACGAGATACCCATTTTAGTTCGTTAATACTATAATTAGGCTTCCCTATAAGGATAGGAGATTCGGGGTCCCGTGACTAACCCAATAAGGGTGTACATTAGGCTATAAAATTATTTCCAAGAGTAAGAATTTCCAGCCTTTATAAACTGTTGTTCAGTATTCTTTGACCTACAGCACCTGAAAGTCCAACGAGATACCCATTTTAGTTCGTTAATACTATAATTAGGCTTCCCCTATAAGGATAGGAGATTCTGGGTCCCGTGACTAACCCAATAAGGGTGTACATTAGGCTATAAAATTATTTCCAAGAGTAAGAATTTCCAGCCTTTATAAACTGTTGTTCAGTATTCTTTGACCTACAGCACCTGAAAGTCCAACGAGATACCCATTTTAGTTTGTTAATACTATAATTAGGCTTCCCTATAAGGATAGGAGATTCTGGGTCCCGTGACTAACCCAATAAGGGTGTACATTAGGCTATAAAATTATTTCCAAGAGTAAGAATTTCCAGCCTTTATAAACTGTTGTTCAGTATTCTTTGACCTATAGCACCTGAAAGTCCAACGAGATACCCATTTTAGTTTGTTAATACTATAATTAGGCTTCCCCTATAAGGATAGGAGATTCTGGGTCCCGTGACTAACCCAATAAGGGTGTACATTAGGCTATAAAATTATTTCCAAGAGTAAGAATTTCCAGCCTTTATAAACTGTTGTTCAGTATTCTTTGACCTACAGCACCTGAAAGTCCAACGAGATACCCATTTTAGTTTGTTAATACTATAATTAGGCTTCCCCTATAAGGATAGGAGATTCTGGGTCCCGTGACTAACCCAATAAGGGTGTACATTAGGCTATAAAATTATTTCCAAGAGTAAGAATTTCCAGCCTTTATAAACTGTTGTTCAGTATTCTTTGACCTATAGCACCTGAAAGTCCAACGAGATACCCATTTTAGTTCGTTAATACTATAATTAGGCTTCCCCTATAAGGATAGGAGATTCTGGGTCCCGTGACTAACCCAATAAGGGTGTACATTAGGCTATAAAATTATTTCCAAGAGTAAGAATTTCCAGCCTTTATAAACTGTTGTTCAGTATTCTTTGACCTACAGCACCTGAAAGTCCAACGAGATACCCATTTTAGTTTGTTAATACTATAATTAGGCTTCCCCTATAAGGATAGGAGATTCGGGGTCCCGTGACTAACCCAATAAGGGTGTACATTAGGCTATAAAATTATTTCCAAGAGTAAGAATTTCCAGCCTTTATAAACTGTTGTTCAGTATTCTTTGACCTACAGCACCTGAAAGTCCAACGAGATACCCATTTTAGTTCGTTAATACTATAATTAGGCTTCCCTATAAGGATAGGAGATTCTGGGTCCCGTGACTAACCCAATAAGGGTGTACATTAGGCTATAAAATTATTTCCAAGAGTAAGAATTTCCAGCCTTTATAAACTGTTGTTCAGTATTCTTTGACCTATAGCACCTGAAAGTCCAACGAGATACCCATTTTAGTTCGTTAATACTATAATTAGGCTTCCCCTATAAGGATAGGAGATTCGGGGTCCCGTGACTAACCCAATAAGGGTGTACATTAGGCTATAAAATTATTTCCAAGAGTAAGAATTTCCAGCCTTTATAAACTGTTGTTCAGTATTCTTTGACCTACAGCACCTGAAAGTCCAACGAGATACCCATTTTAGTTCGTTAATACTATAATTAGGCTTCCCTATAAGGATAGGAGATTCTGGGTCCCGTGACTAACCCAATAAGGGTGTACATTAGGCTATAAAATTATTTCCAAGAGTAAGAATTTCCAGCCTTTATAAACTGTTGTTCAGTATTCTTTGACCTACAGCACCTGAAAGTCCAACGAGATACCCATTTTAGTTCGTTAATACTATAATTAGGCTTCCCCTATAAGGATAGGAGATTCGGGGTCCCGTGACTAACCCAATAAGGGTGTACATTAGGCTATAAAATTATTTCCAAGAGTAAGAATTTCCAGCCTTTATAAACTGTTGTTCAGTATTCTTTGACCTACAGCACCTGAAAGTCCAACGAGATACCCATTTTAGTTTGTTAATACTATAATTAGGCTTCCCCTATAAGGATAGGAGATTCGGGGTCCCGTGACTAACCCAATAAGGGTGTACATTAGGCTATAAAATTATTTCCAAGAGTAAGAATTTCCAGCCTTTATAAACTGTTGTTCAGTATTCTTTGACCTACAGCACCTGAAAGTCCAACGAGATACCCATTTTAGTTTGTTAATACTATAATTAGGCTTCCCCTATAAGGATAGGAGATTCTGGGTCCCGTGACTAACCCAATAAGGGTGTACATTAGGCTATAAAATTATTTCCAAGAGTAAGAATTTCCAGCCTTTATAAACTGTTGTTCAGTATTCTTTGACCTATAGCACCTGAAAGTCCAACGAGATACCCATTTTAGTTCGTTAATACTATAATTAGGCTTCCCCTATAAGGATAGGAGATTCTGGGTCCCGTGACTAACCCAATAAGGGTGTACATTAGGCTATAAAATTATTTCCAAGAGTAAGAATTTCCAGCCTTTATAAACTGTTGTTCAGTATTCTTTGACCTATGCACCTGAAAGTCCAACGAGATACCCATTTTAGTTTGTTAATACTATAATTAGGCTTCCCTATAAGGATAGGAGATTCTGGGTCCCGTGACTAACCCAATAAGGGTGTACATTAGGCTATAAAATTATTTCCAAGAGTAAGAATTTCCAGCCTTTATAAACTGTTGTTCAGTATTCTTTGACCTACAGCACCTGAAAGTCCAACGAGATACCCATTTTAGTTTGTTAATACTATAATTAGGCTTCCCCTATAAGGATAGGAGATTCGGGGTCCCGTGACTAACCCAATAAGGGTGTACATTAGGCTATAAAATTATTTCCAAGAGTAAGAATTTCCAGCCTTTATAAACTGTTGTTCAGTATTCTTTGACCTATAGCACCTGAAAGTCCAACGAGATACCCATTTTAGTTTGTTAATACTATAATTAGGCTTCCCTATAAGGATAGGAGATTCTGGGTCCCGTGACTAACCCAATAAGGGTGTACATTAGGCTATAAAATTATTTCCAAGAGTAAGAATTTCCAGCCTTTATAAACTGTTGTTCAGTATTCTTTGACCTACAGCACCTGAAAGTCCAACGAGATACCCATTTTAGTTTGTTAATACTATAATTAGGCTTCCCCTATAAGGATAGGAGATTCTGGGTCCCGTGACTAACCCAATAAGGGTGTACATTAGGCTATAAAATTATTTCCAAGAGTAAGAATTTCCAGCCTTTATAAACTGTTGTTCAGTATTCTTTGACCTACAGCACCTGAAAGTCCAACGAGATACCCATTTTAGTTTGTTAATACTATAATTAGGCTTCCCCTATAAGGATAGGAGATTCTGGGTCCCGTGACTAACCCAATAAGGGTGTACATTAGGCTATAAAATTATTTCCAAGAGTAAGAATTTCCAGCCTTTATAAACTGTTGTTCAGTATTCTTTGACCTATAGCACCTGAAAGTCCAACGAGATACCCATTTTAGTTTGTTAATACTATAATTAGGCTTCCCCTATAAGGATAGGAGATTCTGGGTCCCGTGACTAACCCAATAAGGGTGTACATTAGGCTATAAAATTATTTCCAAGAGTAAGAATTTCCAGCCTTTATAAACTGTTGTTCAGTATTCTTTGACCTAGCACCTGAAAGTCCAACGAGATACCCATTTTAGTTTGTTAATACTATAATTAGGCTTCCCCTATAAGGATAGGAGATTCTGGGTCCCGTGACTAACCCAATAAGGGTGTACATTAGGCTATAAAATTATTTCCAAGAGTAAGAATTTCCAGCCTTTATAAACTGTTGTTCAGTATTCTTTGACCTACAGCACCTGAAAGTCCAACGAGATACCCATTTTAGTTTGTTAATACTATAATTAGGCTTCCCCTATAAGGATAGGAGATTCGGGGTCCCGTGACTAACCCAATAAGGGTGTACATTAGGCTATAAAATTATTTCCAAGAGTAAGAATTTCCAGCCTTTATAAACTGTTGTTCAGTATTCTTTGACCTACAGCACCTGAAAGTCCAACGAGATACCCATTTTAGTTTGTTAATACTATAATTAGGCTTCCCTATAAGGATAGGAGATTCGGGGTCCCGTGACTAACCCAATAAGGGTGTACATTAGGCTATAAAATTATTTCCAAGAGTAAGAATTTCCAGCCTTTATAAACTGTTGTTCAGTATTCTTTGACCTACAGCACCTGAAAGTCCAACGAGATACCCATTTTAGTTTGTTAATACTATAATTAGGCTTCCCTATAAGGATAGGAGATTCTGGGTCCCGTGACTAACCCAATAAGGGTGTACATTAGGCTATAAAATTATTTCCAAGAGTAAGAATTTCCAGCCTTTATAAACTGTTGTTCAGTATTCTTTGACCTATAGCACCTGAAAGTCCAACGAGATACCCATTTTAGTTCGTTAATACTATAATTAGGCTTCCCTATAAGGATAGGAGATTCTGGGTCCCGTGACTAACCCAATAAGGGTGTACATTAGGCTATAAAATTATTTCCAAGAGTAAGAATTTCCAGCCTTTATAAACTGTTGTTCAGTATTCTTTGACCTACAGCACCTGAAAGTCCAACGAGATACCCATTTTAGTTCGTTAATACTATAATTAGGCTTCCCCTATAAGGATAGGAGATTCTGGGTCCCGTGACTAACCCAATAAGGGTGTACATTAGGCTATAAAATTATTTCCAAGAGTAAGAATTTCCAGCCTTTATAAACTGTTGTTCAGTATTCTTTGACCTACAGCACCTGAAAGTCCAACGAGATACCCATTTTAGTTTGTTAATACTATAATTAGGCTTCCCTATAAGGATAGGAGATTCGGGGTCCCGTGACTAACCCAATAAGGGTGTACATTAGGCTATAAAATTATTTCCAAGAGTAAGAATTTCCAGCCTTTATAAACTGTTGTTCAGTATTCTTTGACCTACAGCACCTGAAAGTCCAACGAGATACCCATTTTAGTTCGTTAATACTATAATTAGGCTTCCCCTATAAGGATAGGAGATTCTGGGTCCCGTGACTAACCCAATAAGGGTGTACATTAGGCTATAAAATTATTTCCAAGAGTAAGAATTTCCAGCCTTTATAAACTGTTGTTCAGTATTCTTTGACCTACTGCACCTGAAAGTCCAACGAGATACCCATTTTAGTTTGTTAATACTATAATTAGGCTTCCCTATAAGGATAGGAGATTCTGGGTCCCGTGACTAACCCAATAAGGGTGTACATTAGGCTATAAAATTATTTCCAAGAGTAAGAATTTCCAGCCTTTATAAACTGTTGTTCAGTATTCTTTGACCTACAGCACCTGAAAGTCCAACGAGATACCCATTTTAGTTTGTTAATACTATAATTAGGCTTCCCCTATAAGGATAGGAGATTCTGGGTCCCGTGACTAACCCAATAAGGGTGTACATTAGGCTATAAAATTATTTCCAAGAGTAAGAATTTCCAGCCTTTATAAACTGTTGTTCAGTATTCTTTGACCTATAGCACCTGAAAGTCCAACGAGATACCCATTTTAGTTCGTTAATACTATAATTAGGCTTCCCCTATAAGGATAGGAGATTCTGGGTCCCGTGACTAACCCAATAAGGGTGTACATTAGGCTATAAAATTATTTCCAAGAGTAAGAATTTCCAGCCTTTATAAACTGTTGTTCAGTATTCTTTGACCTATGCACCTGAAAGTCCAACGAGATACCCATTTTAGTTCGTTAATACTATAATTAGGCTTCCCTATAAGGATAGGAGATTCGGGTCCCGTGACTAACCCAATAAGGGTGTACATTAGGCTATAAAATTATTTCCAAGAGTAAGAATTTCCAGCCTTTATAAACTGTTGTTCAGTATTCTTTGACCTACAGCACCTGAAAGTCCAACGAGATACCCATTTTAGTTTGTTAATACTATAATTAGGCTTCCCTATAAGGATAGGAGATTCTGGGTCCCGTGACTAACCCAATAAGGGTGTACATTAGGCTATAAAATTATTTCCAAGAGTAAGAATTTCCAGCCTTTATAAACTGTTGTTCAGTATTCTTTGACCTACAGCACCTGAAAGTCCAACGAGATACCCATTTTAGTTTGTTAATACTATAATTAGGCTTCCCTATAAGGATAGGAGATTCTGGGTCCCGTGACTAACCCAATAAGGGTGTACATTAGGCTATAAAATTATTTCCAAGAGTAAGAATTTCCAGCCTTTATAAACTGTTGTTCAGTATTCTTTGACCTACAGCACCTGAAAGTCCAACGAGATACCCATTTTAGTTTGTTAATACTATAATTAGGCTTCCCTATAAGGATAGGAGATTCGGGGTCCCGTGACTAACCCAATAAGGGTGTACATTAGGCTATAAAATTATTTCCAAGAGTAAGAATTTCCAGCCTTTATAAACTGTTGTTCAGTATTCTTTGACCTACAGCACCTGAAAGTCCAACGAGATACCCATTTTAGTTTGTTAATACTATAATTAGGCTTCCCTATAAGGATAGGAGATTCTGGGTCCCGTGACTAACCCAATAAGGGTGTACATTAGGCTATAAAATTATTTCCAAGAGTAAGAATTTCCAGCCTTTATAAACTGTTGTTCAGTATTCTTTGACCTACAGCACCTGAAAGTCCAACGAGATACCCATTTTAGTTTGTTAATACTATAATTAGGCTTCCCCTATAAGGATAGGAGATTCTGGGTCCCGTGACTAACCCAATAAGGGTGTACATTAGGCTATAAAATTATTTCCAAGAGTAAGAATTTCCAGCCTTTATAAACTGTTGTTCAGTATTCTTTGACCTACAGCACCTGAAAGTCCAACGAGATACCCATTTTAGTTTGTTAATACTATAATTAGGCTTCCCCTATAAGGATAGGAGATTCGGGGTCCCGTGACTAACCCAATAAGGGTGTACATTAGGCTATAAAATTATTTCCAAGAGTAAGAATTTCCAGCCTTTATAAACTGTTGTTCAGTATTCTTTGACCTACAGCACCTGAAAGTCCAACGAGATACCCATTTTAGTTTGTTAATACTATAATTAGGCTTCCCCTATAAGGATAGGAGATTCTGGGTCCCGTGACTAACCCAATAAGGGTGTACATTAGGCTATAAAATTATTTCCAAGAGTAAGAATTTCCAGCCTTTATAAACTGTTGTTCAGTATTCTTTGACCTACAGCACCTGAAAGTCCAACGAGATACCCATTTTAGTTTGTTAATACTATAATTAGGCTTCCCTATAAGGATAGGAGATTCGGGGTCCCGTGACTAACCCAATAAGGGTGTACATTAGGCTATAAAATTATTTCCAAGAGTAAGAATTTCCAGCCTTTATAAACTGTTGTTCAGTATTCTTTGACCTATAGCACCTGAAAGTCCAACGAGATACCCATTTTAGTTCGTTAATACTATAATTAGGCTTCCCTATAAGGATAGGAGATTCTGGGTCCCGTGACTAACCCAATAAGGGTGTACATTAGGCTATAAAATTATTTCCAAGAGTAAGAATTTCCAGCCTTTATAAACTGTTGTTCAGTATTCTTTGACCTACTGCACCTGAAAGTCCAACGAGATACCCATTTTAGTTTGTTAATACTATAATTAGGCTTCCCCTATAAGGATAGGAGATTCTGGGTCCCGTGACTAACCCAATAAGGGTGTACATTAGGCTATAAAATTATTTCCAAGAGTAAGAATTTCCAGCCTTTATAAACTGTTGTTCAGTATTCTTTGACCTACAGCACCTGAAAGTCCAACGAGATACCCATTTTAGTTCGTTAATACTATAATTAGGCTTCCCTATAAGGATAGGAGATTCTGGGTCCCGTGACTAACCCAATAAGGGTGTACATTAGGCTATAAAATTATTTCCAAGAGTAAGAATTTCCAGCCTTTATAAACTGTTGTTCAGTATTCTTTGACCTATGCACCTGAAAGTCCAACGAGATACCCATTTTAGTTCGTTAATACTATAATTAGGCTTCCCCTATAAGGATAGGAGATTCTGGGTCCCGTGACTAACCCAATAAGGGTGTACATTAGGCTATAAAATTATTTCCAAGAGTAAGAATTTCCAGCCTTTATAAACTGTTGTTCAGTATTCTTTGACCTACAGCACCTGAAAGTCCAACGAGATACCCATTTTAGTTCGTTAATACTATAATTAGGCTTCCCCTATAAGGATAGGAGATTCGGGGTCCCGTGACTAACCCAATAAGGGTGTACATTAGGCTATAAAATTATTTCCAAGAGTAAGAATTTCCAGCCTTTATAAACTGTTGTTCAGTATTCTTTGACCTATAGCACCTGAAAGTCCAACGAGATACCCATTTTAGTTCGTTAATACTATAATTAGGCTTCCCTATAAGGATAGGAGATTCTGGGTCCCGTGACTAACCCAATAAGGGTGTACATTAGGCTATAAAATTATTTCCAAGAGTAAGAATTTCCAGCCTTTATAAACTGTTGTTCAGTATTCTTTGACCTATGCACCTGAAAGTCCAACGAGATACCCATTTTAGTTTGTTAATACTATAATTAGGCTTCCCTATAAGGATAGGAGATTCGGGGTCCCGTGACTAACCCAATAAGGGTGTACATTAGGCTATAAAATTATTTCCAAGAGTAAGAATTTCCAGCCTTTATAAACTGTTGTTCAGTATTCTTTGACCTACTGCACCTGAAAGTCCAACGAGATACCCATTTTAGTTCGTTAATACTATAATTAGGCTTCCCTATAAGGATAGGAGATTCTGGGTCCCGTGACTAACCCAATAAGGGTGTACATTAGGCTATAAAATTATTTCCAAGAGTAAGAATTTCCAGCCTTTATAAACTGTTGTTCAGTATTCTTTGACCTACAGCACCTGAAAGTCCAACGAGATACCCATTTTAGTTCGTTAATACTATAATTAGGCTTCCCCTATAAGGATAGGAGATTCTGGGTCCCGTGACTAACCCAATAAGGGTGTACATTAGGCTATAAAATTATTTCCAAGAGTAAGAATTTCCAGCCTTTATAAACTGTTGTTCAGTATTCTTTGACCTATAGCACCTGAAAGTCCAACGAGATACCCATTTTAGTTTGTTAATACTATAATTAGGCTTCCCCTATAAGGATAGGAGATTCTGGGTCCCGTGACTAACCCAATAAGGGTGTACATTAGGCTATAAAATTATTTCCAAGAGTAAGAATTTCCAGCCTTTATAAACTGTTGTTCAGTATTCTTTGACCTATAGCACCTGAAAGTCCAACGAGATACCCATTTTAGTTCGTTAATACTATAATTAGGCTTCCCCTATAAGGATAGGAGATTCTGGGTCCCGTGACTAACCCAATAAGGGTGTACATTAGGCTATAAAATTATTTCCAAGAGTAAGAATTTCCAGCCTTTATAAACTGTTGTTCAGTATTCTTTGACCTACAGCACCTGAAAGTCCAACGAGATACCCATTTTAGTTCGTTAATACTATAATTAGGCTTCCCTATAAGGATAGGAGATTCTGGGTCCCGTGACTAACCCAATAAGGGTGTACATTAGGCTATAAAATTATTTCCAAGAGTAAGAATTTCCAGCCTTTATAAACTGTTGTTCAGTATTCTTTGACCTATGCACCTGAAAGTCCAACGAGATACCCATTTTAGTTCCTTAATACTATAATTAGGCTTCCCCTATAAGGATAGGAGATTCTGGGTCCCGTGACTAACCCAATAAGGGTGTACATTAGGCTATAAAATTATTTCCAAGAGTAAGAATTTCCAGCCTTTATAAACTGTTGTTCAGTATTCTTTGACCTACAGCACCTGAAAGTCCAACGAGATACCCATTTTAGTTTGTTAATACTATAATTAGGCTTCCCCTATAAGGATAGGAGATTCTGGGTCCCGTGACTAACCCAATAAGGGTGTACATTAGGCTATAAAATTATTTCCAAGAGTAAGAATTTCCAGCCTTTATAAACTGTTGTTCAGTATTCTTTGACCTACAGCACCTGAAAGTCCAACGAGATACCCATTTTAGTTTGTTAATACTATAATTAGGCTTCCCCTATAAGGATAGGAGATTCGGGGTCCCGTGACTAACCCAATAAGGGTGTACATTAGGCTATAAAATTATTTCCAAGAGTAAGAATTTCCAGCCTTTATAAACTGTTGTTCAGTATTCTTTGACCTACAGCACCTGAAAGTCCAACGAGATACCCATTTTAGTTTGTTAATACTATAATTAGGCTTCCCCTATAAGGATAGGAGATTCGGGTCCCGTGACTAACCCAATAAGGGTGTACATTAGGCTATAAAATTATTTCCAAGAGTAAGAATTTCCAGCCTTTATAAACTGTTGTTCAGTATTCTTTGACCTACAGCACCTGAAAGTCCAACGAGATACCCATTTTAGTTTGTTAATACTATAATTAGGCTTCCCTATAAGGATAGGAGATTCTGGGTCCCGTGACTAACCCAATAAGGGTGTACATTAGGCTATAAAATTATTTCCAAGAGTAAGAATTTCCAGCCTTTATAAACTGTTGTTCAGTATTCTTTGACCTACTGCACCTGAAAGTCCAACGAGATACCCATTTTAGTTCGTTAATACTATAATTAGGCTTCCCCTATAAGGATAGGAGATTCTGGGTCCCGTGACTAACCCAATAAGGGTGTACATTAGGCTATAAAATTATTTCCAAGAGTAAGAATTTCCAGCCTTTATAAACTGTTGTTCAGTATTCTTTGACCTACAGCACCTGAAAGTCCAACGAGATACCCATTTTAGTTCGTTAATACTATAATTAGGCTTCCCCTATAAGGATAGGAGATTCTGGGTCCCGTGACTAACCCAATAAGGGTGTACATTAGGCTATAAAATTATTTCCAAGAGTAAGAATTTCCAGCCTTTATAAACTGTTGTTCAGTATTCTTTGACCTACAGCACCTGAAAGTCCAACGAGATACCCATTTTAGTTCGTTAATACTATAATTAGGCTTCCCTATAAGGATAGGAGATTCTGGGTCCCGTGACTAACCCAATAAGGGTGTACATTAGGCTATAAAATTATTTCCAAGAGTAAGAATTTCCAGCCTTTATAAACTGTTGTTCAGTATTCTTTGACCTATAGCACCTGAAAGTCCAACGAGATACCCATTTTAGTTCGTTAATACTATAATTAGGCTTCCCCTATAAGGATAGGAGATTCTGGGTCCCGTGACTAACCCAATAAGGGTGTACATTAGGCTATAAAATTATTTCCAAGAGTAAGAATTTCCAGCCTTTATAAACTGTTGTTCAGTATTCTTTGACCTATAGCACCTGAAAGTCCAACGAGATACCCATTTTAGTTTGTTAATACTATAATTAGGCTTCCCCTATAAGGATAGGAGATTCTGGGTCCCGTGACTAACCCAATAAGGGTGTACATTAGGCTATAAAATTATTTCCAAGAGTAAGAATTTCCAGCCTTTATAAACTGTTGTTCAGTATTCTTTGACCTATAGCACCTGAAAGTCCAACGAGATACCCATTTTAGTTCGTTAATACTATAATTAGGCTTCCCCTATAAGGATAGGAGATTCTGGGTCCCGTGACTAACCCAATAAGGGTGTACATTAGGCTATAAAATTATTTCCAAGAGTAAGAATTTCCAGCCTTTATAAACTGTTGTTCAGTATTCTTTGACCTACTGCACCTGAAAGTCCAACGAGATACCCATTTTAGTTTGTTAATACTATAATTAGGCTTCCCCTATAAGGATAGGAGATTCTGGGTCCCGTGACTAACCCAATAAGGGTGTACATTAGGCTATAAAATTATTTCCAAGAGTAAGAATTTCCAGCCTTTATAAACTGTTGTTCAGTATTCTTTGACCTATAGCACCTGAAAGTCCAACGAGATACCCATTTTAGTTCGTTAATACTATAATTAGGCTTCCCCTATAAGGATAGGAGATTCTGGGTCCCGTGACTAACCCAATAAGGGTGTACATTAGGCTATAAAATTATTTCCAAGAGTAAGAATTTCCAGCCTTTATAAACTGTTGTTCAGTATTCTTTGACCTACAGCACCTGAAAGTCCAACGAGATACCCATTTTAGTTCGTTAATACTATAATTAGGCTTCCCCTATAAGGATAGGAGATTCTGGGTCCCGTGACTAACCCAATAAGGGTGTACATTAGGCTATAAAATTATTTCCAAGAGTAAGAATTTCCAGCCTTTATAAACTGTTGTTCAGTATTCTTTGACCTACAGCACCTGAAAGTCCAACGAGATACCCATTTTAGTTCGTTAATACTATAATTAGGCTTCCCCTATAAGGATAGGAGATTCTGGGTCCCGTGACTAACCCAATAAGGGTGTACATTAGGCTATAAAATTATTTCCAAGAGTAAGAATTTCCAGCCTTTATAAACTGTTGTTCAGTATTCTTTGACCTATAGCACCTGAAAGTCCAACGAGATACCCATTTTAGTTTGTTAATACTATAATTAGGCTTCCCTATAAGGATAGGAGATTCTGGGTCCCGTGACTAACCCAATAAGGGTGTACATTAGGCTATAAAATTATTTCCAAGAGTAAGAATTTCCAGCCTTTATAAACTGTTGTTCAGTATTCTTTGACCTACTAGCACCTGAAAGTCCAACGAGATACCCATTTTAGTTTGTTAATACTATAATTAGGCTTCCCTATAAGGATAGGAGATTCTGGGTCCCGTGACTAACCCAATAAGGGTGTACATTAGGCTATAAAATTATTTCCAAGAGTAAGAATTTCCAGCCTTTATAAACTGTTGTTCAGTATTCTTTGACCTATAGCACCTGAAAGTCCAACGAGATACCCATTTTAGTTCGTTAATACTATAATTAGGCTTCCCTATAAGGATAGGAGATTCTGGGTCCCGTGACTAACCCAATAAGGGTGTACATTAGGCTATAAAATTATTTCCAAGAGTAAGAATTTCCAGCCTTTATAAACTGTTGTTCAGTATTCTTTGACCTATAGCACCTGAAAGTCCAACGAGATACCCATTTTAGTTCGTTAATACTATAATTAGGCTTCCCCTATAAGGATAGGAGATTCTGGGTCCCGTGACTAACCCAATAAGGGTGTACATTAGGCTATAAAATTATTTCCAAGAGTAAGAATTTCCAGCCTTTATAAACTGTTGTTCAGTATTCTTTGACCTACAGCACCTGAAAGTCCAACGAGATACCCATTTTAGTTTGTTAATACTATAATTAGGCTTCCCCTATAAGGATAGGAGATTCTGGGTCCCGTGACTAACCCAATAAGGGTGTACATTAGGCTATAAAATTATTTCCAAGAGTAAGAATTTCCAGCCTTTATAAACTGTTGTTCAGTATTCTTTGACCTATAGCACCTGAAAGTCCAACGAGATACCCATTTTAGTTTGTTAATACTATAATTAGGCTTCCCCTATAAGGATAGGAGATTCTGGGTCCCGTGACTAACCCAATAAGGGTGTACATTAGGCTATAAAATTATTTCCAAGAGTAAGAATTTCCAGCCTTTATAAACTGTTGTTCAGTATTCTTTGACCTACTAGCACCTGAAAGTCCAACGAGATACCCATTTTAGTTTGTTAATACTATAATTAGGCTTCCCCTATAAGGATAGGAGATTCTGGGTCCCGTGACTAACCCAATAAGGGTGTACATTAGGCTATAAAATTATTTCCAAGAGTAAGAATTTCCAGCCTTTATAAACTGTTGTTCAGTATTCTTTGACCTATAGCACCTGAAAGTCCAACGAGATACCCATTTTAGTTCTTAATACTATAATTAGGCTTCCCCTATAAGGATAGGAGATTCTGGGTCCCGTGACTAACCCAATAAGGGTGTACATTAGGCTATAAAATTATTTCCAAGAGTAAGAATTTCCAGCCTTTATAAACTGTTGTTCAGTATTCTTTGACCTACTGCACCTGAAAGTCCAACGAGATACCCATTTTAGTTCGTTAATACTATAATTAGGCTTCCCCTATAAGGATAGGAGATTCTGGGTCCCGTGACTAACCCAATAAGGGTGTACATTAGGCTATAAAATTATTTCCAAGAGTAAGAATTTCCAGCCTTTATAAACTGTTGTTCAGTATTCTTTGACCTACAGCACCTGAAAGTCCAACGAGATACCCATTTTAGTTCCTTAATACTATAATTAGGCTTCCCCTATAAGGATAGGAGATTCTGGGTCCCGTGACTAACCCAATAAGGGTGTACATTAGGCTATAAAATTATTTCCAAGAGTAAGAATTTCCAGCCTTTATAAACTGTTGTTCAGTATTCTTTGACCTATAGCACCTGAAAGTCCAACGAGATACCCATTTTAGTTCGTTAATACTATAATTAGGCTTCCCCTATAAGGATAGGAGATTCTGGGTCCCGTGACTAACCCAATAAGGGTGTACATTAGGCTATAAAATTATTTCCAAGAGTAAGAATTTCCAGCCTTTATAAACTGTTGTTCAGTATTCTTTGACCTACTGCACCTGAAAGTCCAACGAGATACCCATTTTAGTTCGTTAATACTATAATTAGGCTTCCCCTATAAGGATAGGAGATTCTGGGTCCCGTGACTAACCCAATAAGGGTGTACATTAGGCTATAAAATTATTTCCAAGAGTAAGAATTTCCAGCCTTTATAAACTGTTGTTCAGTATTCTTTGACCTACTGCACCTGAAAGTCCAACGAGATACCCATTTTAGTTTGTTAATACTATAATTAGGCTTCCCCTATAAGGATAGGAGATTCTGGGTCCCGTGACTAACCCAATAAGGGTGTACATTAGGCTATAAAATTATTTCCAAGAGTAAGAATTTCCAGCCTTTATAAACTGTTGTTCAGTATTCTTTGACCTACTAGCACCTGAAAGTCCAACGAGATACCCATTTTAGTTTGTTAATACTATAATTAGGCTTCCCCTATAAGGATAGGAGATTCTGGGTCCCGTGACTAACCCAATAAGGGTGTACATTAGGCTATAAAATTATTTCCAAGAGTAAGAATTTCCAGCCTTTATAAACTGTTGTTCAGTATTCTTTGACCTATAGCACCTGAAAGTCCAACGAGATACCCATTTTAGTTCGTTAATACTATAATTAGGCTTCCCCTATAAGGATAGGAGATTCTGGGTCCCGTGACTAACCCAATAAGGGTGTACATTAGGCTATAAAATTATTTCCAAGAGTAAGAATTTCCAGCCTTTATAAACTGTTGTTCAGTATTCTTTGACCTATAGCACCTGAAAGTCCAACGAGATACCCATTTTAGTTCGTTAATACTATAATTAGGCTTCCCTATAAGGATAGGAGATTCTGGGTCCCGTGACTAACCCAATAAGGGTGTACATTAGGCTATAAAATTATTTCCAAGAGTAAGAATTTCCAGCCTTTATAAACTGTTGTTCAGTATTCTTTGACCTACAGCACCTGAAAGTCCAACGAGATACCCATTTTAGTTTGTTAATACTATAATTAGGCTTCCCCTATAAGGATAGGAGATTCGGGTCCCGTGACTAACCCAATAAGGGTGTACATTAGGCTATAAAATTATTTCCAAGAGTAAGAATTTCCAGCCTTTATAAACTGTTGTTCAGTATTCTTTGACCTATAGCACCTGAAAGTCCAACGAGATACCCATTTTAGTTTTAATACTATAATTAGGCTTCCCTATAAGGATAGGAGATTCTGGGTCCCGTGACTAACCCAATAAGGTGTACATTAGGCTATAAAATTATTTCCAAGAGTAAGAATTTCCAGCCTTTATAAACTGTTGTTCAGTATTCTTTGACCTACTAGCACCTGAAAGTCCAACGAGATACCCATTTTAGTTTGTTAATACTATAATTAGGCTTCCCTATAAGGATAGGAGATTCTGGGTCCCGTGACTAACCCAATAAGGGTGTACATTAGGCTATAAAATTATTTCCAAGAGTAAGAATTTCCAGCCTTTATAAACTGTTGTTCAGTATTCTTTGACCTATAGCACCTGAAAGTCCAACGAGATACCCATTTTAGTTCGTTAATACTATAATTAGGCTTCCCCTATAAGGATAGGAGATTCTGGGTCCCGTGACTAACCCAATAAGGGTGTACATTAGGCTATAAAATTATTTCCAAGAGTAAGAATTTCCAGCCTTTATAAACTGTTGTTCAGTATTCTTTGACCTACAGCACCTGAAAGTCCAACGAGATACCCATTTTAGTTCGTTAATACTATAATTAGGCTTCCCTATAAGGATAGGAGATTCTGGGTCCCGTGACTAACCCAATAAGGGTGTACATTAGGCTATAAAATTATTTCCAAGAGTAAGAATTTCCAGCCTTTATAAACTGTTGTTCAGTATTCTTTGACCTAAGCACCTGAAAGTCCAACGAGATACCCATTTTAGTTTGTTAATACTATAATTAGGCTTCCCTATAAGGATAGGAGATTCTGGGTCCCGTGACTAACCCAATAAGGGTGTACATTAGGCTATAAAATTATTTCCAAGAGTAAGAATTTCCAGCCTTTATAAACTGTTGTTCAGTATTCTTTGACCTATGCACCTGAAAGTCCAACGAGATACCCATTTTAGTTCGTTAATACTATAATTAGGCTTCCCCTATAAGGATAGGAGATTCTGGGTCCCGTGACTAACCCAATAAGGGTGTACATTAGGCTATAAAATTATTTCCAAGAGTAAGAATTTCCAGCCTTTATAAACTGTTGTTCAGTATTCTTTGACCTATAGCACCTGAAAGTCCAACGAGATACCCATTTTAGTTCGTTAATACTATAATTAGGCTTCCCCTATAAGGATAGGAGATTCTGGGTCCCGTGACTAACCCAATAAGGGTGTACATTAGGCTATAAAATTATTTCCAAGAGTAAGAATTTCCAGCCTTTATAAACTGTTGTTCAGTATTCTTTGACCTATAGCACCTGAAAGTCCAACGAGATACCCATTTTAGTTTGTTAATACTATAATTAGGCTTCCCTATAAGGATAGGAGATTCTGGGTCCCGTGACTAACCCAATAAGGGTGTACATTAGGCTATAAAATTATTTCCAAGAGTAAGAATTTCCAGCCTTTATAAACTGTTGTTCAGTATTCTTTGACCTATAGCACCTGAAAGTCCAACGAGATACCCATTTTAGTTCGTTAATACTATAATTAGGCTTCCCCTATAAGGATAGGAGATTCTGGGTCCCGTGACTAACCCAATAAGGTGTACATTAGGCTATAAAATTATTTCCAAGAGTAAGAATTTCCAGCCTTTATAAACTGTTGTTCAGTATTCTTTGACCTATAGCACCTGAAAGTCCAACGAGATACCCATTTTAGTTTCTTAATACTATAATTAGGCTTCCCCTATAAGGATAGGAGATTCTGGGTCCCGTGACTAACCCAATAAGGTGTACATTAGGCTATAAAATTATTTCCAAGAGTAAGAATTTCCAGCCTTTATAAACTGTTGTTCAGTATTCTTTGACCTATAGCACCTGAAAGTCCAACGAGATACCCATTTTAGTTTGTTAATACTATAATTAGGCTTCCCTATAAGGATAGGAGATTCTGGGTCCCGTGACTAACCCAATAAGGGTGTACATTAGGCTATAAAATTATTTCCAAGAGTAAGAATTTCCAGCCTTTATAAACTGTTGTTCAGTATTCTTTGACCTATAGCACCTGAAAGTCCAACGAGATACCCATTTTAGTTTGTTAATACTATAATTAGGCTTCCCCTATAAGGATAGGAGATTCTGGGTCCCGTGACTAACCCAATAAGGGTGTACATTAGGCTATAAAATTATTTCCAAGAGTAAGAATTTCCAGCCTTTATAAACTGTTGTTCAGTATTCTTTGACCTATAGCACCTGAAAAGTCCAACGAGATACCCATTTTAGTTTGTTAATACTATAATTAGGCTTCCCCTATAAGGATAGGAGATTCTGGGTCCCGTGACTAACCCAATAAGGGTGTACATTAGGCTATAAAATTATTTCCAAGAGTAAGAATTTCCAGCCTTTATAAACTGTTGTTCAGTATTCTTTGACCTATAGCACCTGAAAGTCCAACGAGATACCCATTTTAGTTTGTTAATACTATAATTAGGCTTCCCCTATAAGGATAGGAGATTCTGGGTCCCGTGACTAACCCAATAAGGTGTACATTAGGCTATAAAATTATTTCCAAGAGTAAGAATTTCCAGCCTTTATAAACTGTTGTTCAGTATTCTTTGACCTACGCACCTGAAAGTCCAACGAGATACCCATTTAGTTGTTAATACTATAATTAGGCTTCCCTATAAGGATAGGAGATTCTGGGTCCCGTGACTAACCCAATAAGGGTGTACATTAGGCTATAAAATTATTTCCAAGAGTAAGAATTTCCAGCCTTTATAAACTGTTGTTCAGTATTCTTTGACCTATAGCACCTGAAAGTCCAACGAGATACCCATTTTAGTTTGTTAATACTATAATTATCTTCCACTATAAGGATAGGAGATTCTGGGTCCCGTGACTAACCCAATAAGGGTGTACATTAGGCTATAAAATTATTTCCAAGAGTAAGAATTTCCAGCCTTTATAAACTGTTGTTCAGTATTCTTTGACCTAAAGCACCTGAAAGTCCAACGAGATACCCATTTTAGTTCCTTAATACTATAATTATCTTCCACTATAAGGATAGGAGATTCTGGGTCCCGTGACTAACCCAATAAGGGTGTACATTAGGCTATAAAATTATTTCCAAGAGTAAGAATTTCCAGCCTTTATAAACTGTTGTTCAGTATTCTTTGACCTACGCACCTGAAAGTCCAACGAGATACCCATTTTAGTTCCTTAATACTATAATTAGGCTCTTCCCCTATAAGGATAGGAGATTCTGGGTCCCGTGACTAACCCAATAAGGGTGTACATTAGGCTATAAAATTCTTTCCAAGAGTAAGAATTTCCAGCCTTTATAAACTGTTGTTCAGTATTCTTTGACCTATGCACCTGATCCAACGAGAACCCATTTTAGTTCCTTAATACTATAATTATCTTCCACTATAAGGATAGGAGATTCTGGGTCCCGGACTAACCCAATAAGGGTGTACATTAGGCTATAAAATTATTTCCAAGAGTAAGAATTTCCAGCCTTTATAAACTGTTGTTCAGTATTCTTTGACCTAGCACCTGAAAGTCCAACGAGATACCCATTTTAGTATTAATACTATAATTATCTTCCACTATAAGGATAGGAGATTCTGGGTCCCGTGACTAACCCAATAAGGGTGTACATTAGGCTATAAAATTTATTTCCAAGAGTAAGAATTTCCAGCCTTTATAAACTGTTGTTCAGTATTCTTTGACCTACTGCACCTGAAAGTCCAACGAGATACCCATTTTAGTTCCTTAATACTATAATTAGCTTCCACTATAAGGATAGGAGATTCTGGGTCCCGTGACTAACCCAATAAGGGTGTACATTAGGCTATAAAATTATTTCCAAGAGTAAGAATTTCCAGCCTTTATAAAACTGTTGTTCAGTATTCTTTGACCTACTGCACCTGAAAGTCCAACGAGATACCCATTTTAGTTCCTTAATACTATAATTATCTTCCACTATAAGGATAGGAGATTCTGGGTCCCGTGACTAACCCAATAAGGGTGTACATTAGGCTATAAAATTATTTCCAAGAGTAAGAATTTCCAGCCTTTATAAACTGTTGTTCAGTATTCTTTGACCTACTAGCACCTGAAAGTCCAACGAGATACCCATTTTAGTTCCTTAATACTATAATTACTTCCACTATAAGGATAGGAGATTCTGGGTCCCGTGACTAACCCAATAAGGGTGTACATTAGGCTATAAAATTATTTCCAAGAGTAAGAATTTCCAGCCTTATATAAACTGTTGTTCAGTATTCTTTGACCTACACACCTGAAAGTCCAACGAGATACCCATTTTAGTTCCTTAATACTATAATTAATCTTCCACTATAAGGATAGGAGATTCTTGGTCCCGTGACTAACCCAATAAGGGTGTACTTCTCAATAACAACAATGAGGAGGAGGAAAAAGAGAGAGATACACCCTTATTGGGTAGTCACGGGACCCAGATCTCCTATCCTTATAGGGGAAGATAATTATAGTATTAAGGAACTAAAATGGTATCTCGTTGGACTTTCAGGTGCATTAGGTCAAAGAATACTGAACAACAGTTTATAAAGGCTGGAAATTCTTACTCTTGGAAATAATTTTATAGCCTAATGTACACCCTTATTGGTTAGTCACGGGACCCAGAATCTCCTATCCTTATAGTGGAAGCCTAATTATAGTATTAAGGAACTAAAATGGGTATCTCGTTGGACTTTCAGGTGCAGTAGGTCAAAGAATACTGAACAACAGTTTTAAAGGCTGGAAATTCTTACTCTTGGAAATAATTTTATAGCCTAATGTACACCCTTGTATTATTGGGTTAGTCACGGGACCCAGAATCTCCTATCCTTATAGGGAAGATAATTATAGTATTAAGGAACTAAAATGGGTATCTCGTTGGACTTTCAGGTGCAGTAGGTCAAAGAATACTGAACAACAGTTTATAAAGGCTGGAAATTCTTACTCTTGGAAATAATTTTATAGCCTAATGTACCCCTTATTGGGTTAGTCACGGGACCCAGAATCTCCTATCCTTATAGTGGAAGATAATTATAGTATTAAGGAACTAAAATGGGTATCTCGTTGGACTTTCAGGTGCAGTAGGTCAAAGAATACTGAACAACAGTTTATAAAGGCTGGAAATTCTTACTCTTGGAAATAATTTTATAGCCTAATGTACACCCTTATTGGGTTAGTCACGGGACCCAGAATCTCCTATCCTTATAGTGGAAGCCTAATTATAGTATTAAGGAACTAAAATGGGTATCTCGTTGGACTTTCAGGTGCAGTAGGTCAAAGAATACTGAACAACAGTTTATAAAGGCTGGAAATTCTTACTCTTGGAAATAATTTTATAGCCTAATGTACACCCTTATTGGGTTAGTCACGGGACCCAGAATCTCCTATCCTTATAGTGGAAGCCTAATTATAGTATTAAGGAACTAAAATGGGTATCTCGTTGGACTTTCAGGTGCAGTAGGTCAAAGAATACTGAACAACATTTATAAAGGCTGGAAATTCTTACTCTTGGAAATAATTTTATAGCCTAATGTACACCCTTATTGGGTTAGTCACGGGACCCAGAATCTCCTATCCTTATAGTGGAAGATAATTATAGTATTAAGGAACTAAAATGGGTATCTCGTTGGACTTTCAGGTGCATAGGTCAAAGAATACTGAACAACAGTTTATAAAGGCTGGAAATTCTTACTCTTGGAAATAATTTTATAGCCTAATGTACACCCTTATTGGTTTAGTCACGGGACCCAGAATCTCCTATCCTTATAGTGGAAGCCTAATTATAGTATTAAGGAACTAAAATGGGTATCTCGTTGGACTTTCAGGTGCAGTAGGTCAAAGAATACTGAACAACAGTTTATAAAGGCTGGAAATTCTTACTCTTGGAAATAATTTTATAGCCTAATGTACACCCTTATTGGGTTAGTCACGGGACCCAGAATCTCCTATCCTTATAGTGGAAGATAATTATAGTATTAAGGAACTAAAATGGGTATCTCGTTGGACTTTCAGGTGCAGTAGGTCAAAGAATACTGAACAACAGTTTATAAAGGCTGGAAATTCTTACTCTTGGAAATAATTTTATAGCCTAATGTACACCCTTATTGGGTTAGTCACGGGACCCAGAATCTCCTATCCTTATAGTGGAAGATTAATTATAGTATTAAGGAACTAAAATGGGTATCTCGTTGGACTTTCAGGTGCAGTAGGTCAAAGAATACTGAACAACAGTTTATAAAGGCTGGAAATTCTTACTCTTGGAAATAATTTTATAGCCTAATGTACACCCTTATTGGGTTAGTCACGGGACCCAGAATCTCCTATCCTTATAGGGAAGCCTAATTATAGTATTAAGGAACTAAAATGGGTATCTCGTTGGACTTTCAGGTGCAGTAGGTCAAAGAATACTGAACAACAGTTTATAAAGGCTGGAAATTCTTACTCTTGGAAATAATTTTATAGCCTAATGTACACCCTTATTGGGTTAGTCACGGGACCCAGAATCTCCTATCCTTATAGTGGAAGCCTAATTATAGTATTAAGGAACTAAAATGGGTATCTCGTTGGACTTTCAGGTGCAGTAGGTCAAAGAATACTGAACAACAGTTTATAAAGGCTGGAAATTCTTACTCTTGGAAATAATTTTATAGCCTAATGTACACCCTTATTGGGTTAGTCACGGGACCCAGAATCTCCTATCCTTATAGTGGAAGCTAATTATAGTATTAAGGAACTAAAATGGGTATCTCGTTGACTTTCAGGTGCAGTAGGTCAAAGAATACTGAACAACAGTTTATAAAGGCTGGAAATTCTTACTCTTGGAAATAATTTTATAGCCTAATGTACACCCTTATTGGGTTAGTCACGGGACCCAGAATCTCCTATCCTTATAGTGGAAGATAATTATAGTATTAAGGAACTAAAATGGGTATCTCGTTGGACTTTCAGGTGCAGTAGGTCAAAGAATACTGAACAACAGTTTATAAAGGCTGGAAATTCTTACTCTTGGAAATAATTTTATAGCCTAATGTACACCCTTATTGGGTTAGTCACGGGACCCAGAATCTCCTATCCTTATAGTGGGAAGATAATTATAGTATTAAGGAACTAAAATGGGTATCTCGTTGGACTTTCAGGTGCAGTAGGTCAAAGAATACTGAACAACAGTTTATAAAGGCTGGAAATTCTTACTCTTGGAAATAATTTTATAGCCTAATGTACACCCTTATTGGGTTAGTCACGGGACCCAGAATCTCCTATCCTTATAGGGGAAGCCTAATTATAGTATTAAGGAACTAAAATGGGTATCTCGTTGGACTTTCAGGTGCAGTAGGTCAAAGAATACTGAACAACAGTTTATAAAGGCTGGAAATTCTTACTCTTGGAAATAATTTTATAGCCTAATGTACACCCTTATTGGGTTAGTCACGGGACCCAGAATCTCCTATCCTTATAGGGAAGCCTAATTATAGTATTAAGGAACTAAAATGGGTATCTCGTTGGACTTTCAGGTGCAGTAGGTCAAAGAATACTGAACAACAGTTTATAAAGGCTGGAAATTCTTACTCTTGGAAATAATTTTATAGCCTAATGTACACCCTTATTGGTTTAGTCACGGGACCCAGAATCTCCTATCCTTATAGTGGAAGCCTAATTATAGTATTAAGGAACTAAAATGGGTATCTCGTTGGACTTTCAGGTGCAGTAGGTCAAAGAATACTGAACAACAGTTTATAAAGGCTGGAAATTCTTACTCTTGGAAATAATTTTATAGCCTAATGTACACCCTTATTGGTTAGTCACGGGACCCAGAATCTCCTATCCTTATAGGGAAGCCTAATTAGTATTAATAGGAACTAAAATGGGTATCTCGTTGGACTTTCAGGTGCTAGTAGGTCAAAGAATACTGAACAACAGTTTATAAAGGCTGGAAATTCTTACTCTTGGAAATAATTTTATAGCCTAATGTACACCCTTATTGGGTTAGTCACGGGACCCAGAATCTCCTATCCTTATAGTGGAAGATAATTATAGTATTAAGGAACTAAAATGGGTATCTCGTTGGACTTTCAGGTGCAGTAGGTCAAAGAATACTGAACAACAGTTTATAAAGGCTGGAAATTCTTACTCTTGGAAATAATTTTATAGCCTAATGTACACCCTTATTGGGTTAGTCACGGGACCCAGAATCTCCTATCCTTATAGTGGAAGATAATTATAGTATTAAGGAACTAAAATGGGTATCTCGTTGGACTTTCAGGTGCAGTAGGTCAAAGAATACTGAACAACAGTTTATAAAGGCTGGAAATTCTTACTCTTGGAAATAATTTTATAGCCTAATGTACACCCTTATTGGGTAGTCACGGGACCCAGAATCTCCTATCCTTATAGTGGAAGATAATTATAGTATTAAGGAACTAAAATGGGTATCTCGTTGGACTTTCAGGTGCATAGGTCAAAGAATACTGAACAACAGTTTATAAAGGCTGGAAATTCTTACTCTTGGAAATAATTTTTATAGCCTAATGTACACCCTTATTGGGTTAGTCACGGGACCCAGAATCTCCTATCCTTATAGTGGAAGATAATTATAGTATTAAGGAACTAAAATGGGTATCTCGTGGACTTTCAGGTGCAGTAGGTCAAAGAATACTGAACAACAGTTTTATAAAGGCTGGAAATTCTTACTCTTGGAAATAATTTTATAGCCTAATGTACACCCTTATTGGGTTAGTCACGGGACCCAGAATCTCCTATCCTTATAGGGAAGCCTAATTATAGTATTAAAGGAACTAAAATGGTATCTCGTTGGACTTTCAGGTGCAGTAGGTCAAAGAATACTGAACAACAGTTTATAAAGGCTGGAAATTCTTACTCTTGGAAATAATTTTATAGCCTAATGTACACCCTTATTGGGTTAGTCACGGGACCCAGAATCTCCTATCCTTATAGGGAAGCCTAATTATAGTATTAAGAACTAAAATGGGTATCTCGTTGGACTTTCAGGTGCAGTAGGTCAAAGAATACTGAACAAGTTTATAAAGGCTGGAAATTCTTACTCTTGGAAATAATTTTATAGCCTAATGTACACCCTTATTGGGTTAGTCACGGGACCCAGAATCTCCTATCCTTATAGTGGAAGCCTAATTATAGTATTAAGGAACTAAAATGGGTATCTCGTTGGACTTTCAGGTGCAGTAGGTCAAAGAATACTGAACAACAGTTTATAAAGGCTGGAAATTCTTACTCTTGGAAATAATTTTATAGCCTAATGTACACCCTTATTGGTTAGTCACGGGACCCAGAATCTCCTATCCTTATAGTGGAAGATAATTATAGTATTAAGGAACTAAAATGGGTATCTCGTTGGACTTTCAGGTGCAGTAGGTCAAAGAATACTGAACAACAGTTTATAAAGGCTGGAAATTCTTACTCTTGGAAATAATTTTATAGCCTAATGTACACCCTTATTGGGTTAGTCACGGGACCCAGAATCTCCTATCCTTATAGTGGAAGATAATTATAGTATTAAGGAACTAAAATGGGTATCTCGTTGGACTTTCAGGTGCAGTAGGTCAAAGAATACTGAACAACAGTTTATAAAGGCTGGAAATTCTTACTCTTGGAAATAATTTTATAGCCTAATGTACACCCTTATTGGGTTAGTCACGGGACCCAGAATCTCCTATCCTTATAGGGGAAGTAATTATAGTATTAAGGAACTAAAATGGGTATCTCGTTGGACTTTCAGGTGCAGTAGGTCAAAGAATACTGAACAACAGTTTATAAAGGCTGGAATTCTTACTCTTGGAAATAATTTTATAGCCTAATGTACACCCTTATTGGTTAGTCACGGGACCCAGAATCTCCTATCCTTATAGTGGAAGATAATTATAGTATTAAGGAACTAAAATGGGTATCTCGTTGGACTTTCAGGTGCAGTAGGTCAAAGAATACTGAACAACAGTTTATAAAGGCTGGAAATTCTTACTCTTGGAAATAATTTTATAGCCTAATGTACACCCTTATTGGGTTAGTCACGGGACCCAAATCTCCTATCCTTATAGTGGAAGATAATTATAGTATTAAGGAACTAAAATGGGTATCTCGTTGGACTTTCAGGTGCAGTAGGTCAAAGAATACTGAACAACAGTTTATAAAGGCTGGAAATTCTTACTCTTGGAAATAATTTTATAGCCTAATGTACACCCTTATTGGTTAGTCACGGGACCCAGAATCTCCTATCCTTATAGTGGAAGCCTAATTATAGTATTAAGAACTAAAATGGGTATCTCGTTGGACTTTCAGGTGCAGTAGGTCAAAGAATACTGAACAACAGTTTATAAAGGCTGGAAATTCTTACTCTTGGAAATAATTTTATAGCCTAATGTACACCTTATTGGGTTAGTCACGGGACCCAGAATCTCCTATCCTTATAGTGGAAGCCTAATTATAGTATTAAGGAACTAAAATGGGTATCTCGTTGGACTTTCAGGTGCAGTAGGTCAAAGAATACTGAACAACAGTTTATAAAGGCTGGAAATTCTTACTCTTGGAAATAATTTTATAGCCTAATGTACACCCTTATTGGGTTAGTCACGGGACCCAGAATCTCCTATCCTTATAGTGGAAGATAATTATAGTATTAAGGAACTAAAATGGGTATCTCGTTGGACTTTCAGGTGCAGTAGGTCAAAGAATACTGAACAACAGTTTATAAAGGCTGGAAATTCTTACTCTTGGAAATAATTTTATAGCCTAATGTACACCCTTATTGGGTTAGTCACGGGACCCAGAATCTCCTATCCTTATAGGGGAAGATTAATTATAGTATTAAGGAACTAAAATGGGTATCTCGTTGGACTTTCAGGTGCAGTAGGTCAAAGAATACTGAACAACAGTTTATAAAGGCTGGAAATTCTTACTCTTGGAAATAATTTTATAGCCTAATGTACACCCTTATTGGGTTAGTCACGGGACCCAGAATCTCCTATCCTTATAGGGAAGCCTAATTATAGTATTAAGGAACTAAAATGGGTATCTCGTTGGACTTTCAGGTGCAGTAGGTCAAAGAATACTGAACAACAGTTTATAAAGGCTGGAAATTCTTACTCTTGGAAATAATTTTATAGCCTAATGTACACCCTTATTGGGTTAGTCACGGGACCCAGAATCTCCTATCCTTATAGTGAAGATAAATTATAGTATTAAGGAACTAAAATGGGTATCTCGTTGGACTTTCAGGTGCAGTAGGTCAAAGAATACTGAACAACAGTTTATAAAGGCTGGAAATTCTTACTCTTGGAAATAATTTTATAGCCTAATGTACACCCTTATTGGGTTAGTCACGGGACCCAGAATCTCCTATCCTTATAGGGAAGCCTAATTATAGTATTAAGGAACTAAAATGGGTATCTCGTTGGACTTTCAGTGCAGTAGGTCAAAGAATACTGAACAACAGTTTATAAAGGCTGGAAATTCTTACTCTTGGAAATAATTTTATAGCCTAATGTACACCCTTATTGGGTTAGTCACGGGACCCAGAATCTCCTATCCTTATAGTGGAAGCCTAATTATAGTATTAAGGAACTAAAATGGGTATCTCGTTGGACTTTCAGGTGCAGTAGGTCAAAGAATACTGAACAACAGTTTATAAAGGCTGGAAATTCTTACTCTTGGAAATAATTTTATAGCCTAATGTACACCCTTATTGGGTTAGTCACGGGACCCAGAATCTCCTATCCTTATAGTGGAAGATAATTATAGTATTAAGGAACTAAAATGGGTATCTCGTTGGACTTTCAGGTGCAGTAGGTCAAAGAATACTGAACAACAGTTTATAAAGGCTGGAAATTCTTACTCTTGGAAATAATTTTATAGCCTAATGTACACCCTTATTGGGTTAGTCACGGGACCCAGAATCTCCTATCCTTATAGTGGAAGATTAATTATAGTATTAAGGAACTAAAATGGGTATCTCGTTGGACTTTCAGGTGCAGTAGGTCAAAGAATACTGAACAACAGTTTATAAAGGCTGGAAATTCTTACTCTTGGAAATAATTTTATAGCCTAATGTACACCCTTATTGGGTTAGTCACGGGACCCAGAATCTCCTATCCTTATAGGGAAGCCTAATTATAGTATTAAGAACTAAAATGGGTATCTCGTTGGACTTTCAGGTGCAGTAGGTCAAAGAATACTGAACAACAGTTTATAAAGGCTGGAATTCTTACTCTTGGAAATAATTTTATAGCCTAATGTACACCCTTATTGGGTTAGTCACGGGACCCAGAATCTCCTATCCTTATAGGGGAAGCCTAATTATAGTATTAAGGAACTAAAATGGGTATCTCGTTGGACTTTCAGGTGCAGTAGGTCAAAGAATACTGAACAACAGTTTATAAAGGCTGGAAATTCTTACTCTTGGAAATAATTTTATAGCCTAATGTACACCCTTATTGGGTTAGTCACGGGACCCAGAATCTCCTATCCTTATAGGGAAGCCTAATTATAGTATTAAGGAACTAAAATGGGTATCTCGTTGGACTTTCAGGTGCAGTAGGTCAAAGAATACTGAACAACAGTTTATAAAGGCTGGAAATTCTTACTCTTGGAAATAATTTTATAGCCTAATGTACACCCTTATTGGGTTAGTCACGGGACCCAGAATCTCCTATCCTTATAGTGGAAGATAATTATAGTATTAAGGAACTAAAATGGGTATCTCGTTGGACTTTCAGGTGCAGTAGGTCAAAGAATACTGAACAACAGTTTATAAAGGCTGGAAATTCTTACTCTTGGAAATAATTTTATAGCCTAATGTACACCCTTATTGGGTTAGTCACGGGACCCAGAATCTCCTATCCTTATAGTGGAAGATAATTATAGTATTAAGGAACTAAAATGGGTATCTCGTTGGACTTTCAGGTGCAGTAGGTCAAAGAATACTGAACAACAGTTTATAAAGGCTGGAAATTCTTACTCTTGGAAATAATTTTATAGCCTAATGTACACCCTTATTGGGTTAGTCACGGGACCCAGAATCTCCTATCCTTATAGTGGAAGATAATTATAGTATTAAGGAACTAAAATGGGTATCTCGTTGGACTTTCAGGTGCAGTAGGTCAAAGAATACTGAACAACAGTTTATAAAGGCTGGAAATTCTTACTCTTGGAAATAATTTTATAGCCTAATGTACACCCTTATTGGGTTAGTCACGGGACCCAGAATCTCCTATCCTTATAGGGAAGCCTAATTATAGTATTAAGGAACTAAAATGGGTATCTCGTTGGACTTTCAGGTGCAGTAGGTCAAAGAATACTGAACAACAGTTTATAAAGGCTGGAAATTCTTACTCTTGGAAATAATTTTATAGCCTAATGTACACCCTTATTGGGTTAGTCACGGGACCCAGAATCTCCTATCCTTATAGTGGAAATAATTATAGTATTAAGGAACTAAAATGGGTATCTCGTTGGACTTTCAGGTGCAGTAGGTCAAAGAATACTGAACAACAGTTTATAAAGGCTGGAAATTCTTACTCTTGGAAATAATTTTATAGCCTAATGTACACCCTTATTGGGTTAGTCACGGGACCCAGAATCTCCTATCCTTATAGTGGAAGATAATTATAGTATTAAGGAACTAAAATGGGTATCTCGTTGGACTTTCAGGTGCAGTAGGTCAAAGAATACTGAACAACAGTTTATAAAGGCTGGAAATTCTTACTCTTGGAAATAATTTTATAGCCTAATGTACACCCTTATTGGGTTAGTCACGGGACCCAGAATCTCCTATCCTTATAGGGGAAGCCTAATTATAGTATTAAGGAACTAAAATGGGTATCTCGTTGGACTTTCAGGTGCAGTAGGTCAAAGAATACTGAACAACAGTTTATAAAGGCTGGAAATTCTTACTCTTGGAAATAATTTTATAGCCTAATGTACACCCTTATTGGTTAGTCACGGGACCCAGAATCTCCTATCCTTATAGTGGAAGCCTAATTATAGTATTAAGGAACTAAAATGGGTATCTCGTTGGACTTTCAGGTGCAGTAGGTCAAAGAATACTGAACAACAGTTTATAAAGGCTGGAAATTCTTACTCTTGGAAATAATTTTATAGCCTAATGTACACCCTTATTGGGTTAGTCACGGGACCCAGAATCTCCTATCCTTATAGGGAAAGCCTAATTATAGTATTAAGAACTAAAATGGGTATCTCGTTGGACTTTCAGGTGCAGTAGGTCAAAGAATACTGAACAACAGTTTATAAAGGCTGGAAATTCTTACTCTTGGAAATAATTTTATAGCCTAATGTACACCCTTATTGGGTTAGTCACGGGACCCAGAATCTCCTATCCTTATAGGGGAAGCCTAAATATAGTATTAAGGAACTAAAATGGGTATCTCGTTGGACTTTCAGGTGCAGTAGGTCAAAGAATACTGAACAACAGTTTATAAAGGCTGGAAATTCTTACTCTTGGAAATAATTTTATAGCCTAATGTACACCCTTATTGGGTTAGTCACGGGACCCAGAATCTCCTATCCTTATAGTGGAAGATAATTATAGTATTAAGGAACTAAAATGGGTATCTCGTTGGACTTTCAGGTGCAGTAGGTCAAAGAATACTGAACAACAGTTTATAAAGGCTGGAAATTCTTACTCTTGGAAATAATTTTATAGCCTAATGTACACCCTTATTGGGTTAGTCACGGGACCCAGAATCTCCTATCCTTATAGTGGAAGCCTAATTATAGTATTAAGGAACTAAAATGGGTATCTCGTTGGACTTTCAGGTGCATAGGTCAAAGAATACTGAACAACAGTTTATAAAGGCTGGAAATTCTTACTCTTGGAAATAATTTTATAGCCTAATGTACACCCTTATTGGGTTAGTCACGGGACCCAGAATCTCCTATCCTTATAGGGGAAGCCTAATTATAGTATTAGGAACTAAAATGGGTATCTCGTTGGACTTTCAGGTGCAGTAGGTCAAAGAATACTGAACAACAGTTTATAAAGGCTGGAAATTCTTACTCTTGGAAATAATTTTATAGCCTAATGTACACCCTTATTGGGTTAGTCACGGGACCCAGAATCTCCTATCCTTATAGGGGAAGCCTAATTATAGTATTAACGAACTAAAATGGGTATCTCGTTGGACTTTCAGGTGCATAGGTCAAAGAATACTGAACAACAGTTTATAAAGGCTGGAAATTCTTACTCTTGGAAATAATTTTATAGCCTAATGTACACCCTTATTGGGTTAGTCACGGGACCCAGAATCTCCTATCCTTATAGGGGAAGCCTAATTATAGTATTAAGGAACTAAAATGGGTATCTCGTTGGACTTTCAGGTGCAGTAGGTCAAAGAATACTGAACAACAGTTTATAAAGGCTGGAAATTCTTACTCTTGGAAATAATTTTATAGCCTAATGTACACCCTTATTGGGTTCACGGGACCCAGAATCTCCTATCCTTATAGGGGAGATAATTATAGTATTAAGAACTAAAATGGGTATCTCGTTGGACTTTCAGGTGCAGTAGGTCAAAGAATACTGAACAACAGTTTATAAAGGCTGGAAATTCTTACTCTTGGAAATAATTTTATAGCCTAATGTACACCCTTATTGGGTTAGTCACGGGACCCAGAATCTCCTATCCTTATAGGGAAGATAAATTATAGTATTAAGGAACTAAAATGGGTATCTCGTTGGACTTTCAGGTGCAGTAGGTCAAAGAATACTGAACAACAGTTTATAAAGGCTGGAAATTCTTACTCTTGGAAATAATTTTATAGCCTAATGTACACCCTTATTGGGTTAGTCACGGGACCCAGAATCTCCTATCCTTATAGTGGAAGATAATTATAGTATTAAGGAACTAAAATGGGTATCTCGTTGGACTTTCAGGTGCGTAGGTCAAAGAATACTGAACAACAGTTTATAAAGGCTGGAAATTCTTACTCTTGGAAATAATTTTATAGCCTAATGTACACCCTTATTGGGTTAGTCACGGGACCCAGAATCTCCTATCCTTATAGTGGAAGATTAATTATAGTATTAAGGAACTAAAATGGGTATCTCGTTGGACTTTCAGGTGCAGTAGGTCAAAGAATACTGAACAACAGTTTATAAAGGCTGGAAATTCTTACTCTTGGAAATAATTTTATAGCCTAATGTACACCCTTATTGGGTTAGTCACGGACCCAGAATCTCCTATCCTTATAGTGGAAGCCTAATTATAGTATTAAGGAACTAAAATGGGTATCTCGTTGGACTTTCAGGTGCAGTAGGTCAAAGAATACTGAACAACAGTTTATAAAGGCTGGAAATTCTTACTCTTGGAAATAATTTTATAGCCTAATGTACACCCTTATTGGGTTAGTCACGGGACCCAGAATCTCCTATCCTTATAGGGAAGCCTAATTATAGTATTAAGGAACTAAAATGGGTATCTCGTTGGACTTTCAGGTGCAGTAGGTCAAAGAATACTGAACAACAGTTTATAAAGGCTGGAAATTCTTACTCTTGGAAATAATTTTATAGCCTAATGTACACCCTTATTGGGTTAGTCACGGGACCCAGAATCTCCTATCCTTATAGGGGAAGATAATTATAGTATTAAGGAACTAAAATGGGTATCTCGTTGGACTTTCAGGTGCAGTAGGTCAAAGAATACTGAACAACAGTTTATAAAGGCTGGAAATTCTTACTCTTGGAAATAATTTTATAGCCTAATGTACACCCTTATTGGGTTAGTCACGGGACCCAGAATCTCCTATCCTTATAGTGGAAGATAATTATAGTATTAAGGAACTAAAATGGGTATCTCGTTGGACTTTCAGGTGCAGTAGGTCAAAGAATACTGAACAACAGTTTATAAAGGCTGGAAATTCTTACTCTTGGAAATAATTTTATAGCCTAATGTACACCCTTATTGGGTTAGTCACGGGACCCAGAATCTCCTATCCTTATAGTGGAAGATAATTATAGTATTAAGGAACTAAAATGGGTATCTCGTTGGACTTTCAGGTGCAGTAGGTCAAAGAATACTGAACAACAGTTTATAAAGGCTGGAAATTCTTACTCTTGGAAATAATTTTATAGCCTAATGTACACCCTTATTGGGTTAGTCACGGGACCCAGAATCTCCTATCCTTATAGTGGAAGCCTAATTATAGTATTAAGGAACTAAAATGGGTATCTCGTTGGACTTTCAGGTGCAGTAGGTCAAAGAATACTGAACAACAGTTTATAAAGGCTGGAAATTCTTACTCTTGGAAATAATTTTATAGCCTAATGTACACCCTTATTGGTTAGTCACGGGACCCAGAATCTCCTATCCTTATAGGGGAAGCCTAATTATAGTATTAAGGAACTAAAATGGGTATCTCGTTGGACTTTCAGGTGCAGTAGGTCAAAGAATACTGAACAACAGTTATAAAGGCTGGAAATTCTTACTCTTGGAAATAATTTTATAGCCTAATGTACACCCTTATTGGGTTAGTCACGGGACCCAGAATCTCCTATCCTTATAGTGGAAGCCTAATTATAGTATTAAGGAACTAAAATGGGTATCTCGTTGGACTTTCAGGTGCAGTAGGTCAAAGAATACTGAACAACAGTTTATAAAGGCTGGAAATTCTTACTCTTGGAAATAATTTTATAGCCTAATGTACACCCTTATTGGGTTAGTCACGGGACCCAGAATCTCCTATCCTTATAGTGGAAGCCTAATTATAGTATTAAGGAACTAAAATGGGTATCTCGTTGGACTTTCAGGTGCAGTAGGTCAAAGAATACTGAACAACAGTTTATAAAGGCTGGAAATTCTTACTCTTGGAAATAATTTTATAGCCTAATGTACACCCTTATTGGGTTAGTCACGGGACCCAGAATCTCCTATCCTTATAGTGGAAGATAATTATAGTATTAAGGAACTAAAATGGGTATCTCGTTGGACTTTCAGGTGCAGTAGGTCAAAGAATACTGAACAACAGTTTATAAAGGCTGGAAATTCTTACTCTTGGAAATAATTTTATAGCCTAATGTACACCCTTATTGGGTTAGTCACGGGACCCAGAATCTCCTATCCTTATAGGGGAAGCCTAATTATAGTATTAAGGAACTAAAATGGGTATCTCGTTGGACTTTCAGGTGCAGTAGGTCAAAGAATACTGAACAACAGTTTATAAAGGCTGGAAATTCTTACTCTTGGAAATAATTTTATAGCCTAATGTACACCCTTATTGGGTTAGTCACGGGACCCAGAATCTCCTATCCTTATAGTGGAAATAATTATAGTATTAAGAACTAAAATGGGTATCTCGTTGGACTTTCAGGTGCAGTAGGTCAAAGAATACTGAACAACAGTTTATAAAGGCTGGAAATTCTTACTCTTGGAAATAATTTTATAGCCTAATGTACACCCTTATTGGGTTAGTCACGGGACCCAGAATCTCCTATCCTTATAGTGGAAGATAATTATAGTATTAAGGAACTAAAATGGGTATCTCGTTGGACTTTCAGGTGCAGTAGGTCAAAGAATACTGAACAACAGTTTATAAAGGCTGGAAATTCTTACTCTTGGAAATAATTTTATAGCCTAATGTACACCCTTATTGGGTTAGTCACGGGACCCAGAATCTCCTATCCTTATAGTGGAAGAATTAATTATATATTAAGGAACTAAAATGGGTATCTCGTTGGACTTTCAGGTGCAGTAGGTCAAAGAATACTGAACAACAGTTTATAAAGGCTGGAAATTCTTACTCTTGGAAATAATTTTATAGCCTAATGTACACCCTTATTGGGTTAGTCACGGGACCCAGAATCTCCTATCCTTATAGGGGAAGCCTAATTATAGTATTAAGGAACTAAAATGGGTATCTCGTTGGACTTTCAGGTGCAGTAGGTCAAAGAATACTGAACAACAGTTTATAAAGGCTGGAAATTCTTACTCTTGGAAATAATTTTATAGCCTAATGTACACCCTTATTGGGTTAGTCACGGGACCCAGAATCTCCTATCCTTATAGTGGAAGATAATTATAGTATTAAGGAACTAAAATGGGTATCTCGTTGGACTTTCAGGTGCAGTAGGTCAAAGAATACTGAACAACAGTTTATAAAGGCTGGAAATTCTTACTCTTGGAAATAATTTTATAGCCTAATGTACACCCTTATTGGGTTAGTCACGGGACCCAAATCTCCTATCCTTATAGTGGAAGATAATTATAGTATTAAGGAACTAAAATGGGTATCTCGTTGGACTTTCAGGTGCAGTAGGTCAAAGAATACTGAACAACAGTTTATAAAGGCTGGAAATTCTTACTCTTGGAAATAATTTTATAGCCTAATGTACACCCTTATTGGGTTAGTCACGGGACCCAGAATCTCCTATCCTTATAGGGGAAGCCTAATTATAGTATTAAGGAACTAAAATGGGTATCTCGTTGGACTTTCAGGTGCAGTAGGTCAAAGAATACTGAACAACAGTTTATAAAGGCTGGAAATTCTTACTCTTGGAAATAATTTTATAGCCTAATGTACACCCTTATTGGGTTAGTCACGGGACCCAGAATCTCCTATCCTTATAGTGGAAGATAATTATAGTATTAAGGAACTAAAATGGGTATCTCGTTGGACTTTCAGGTGCAGTAGGTCAAAGAATACTGAACAACAGTTTATAAAGGCTGGAAATTCTTACTCTTGGAAATAATTTTATAGCCTAATGTACACCCTTATTGGGTTAGTCACGGGACCCAGAATCTCCTATCCTTATAGTGGGAAGATAATTATAGTATTAAGGAACTAAAATGGGTATCTCGTTGGACTTTCAGGTGCAGTAGGTCAAAGAATACTGAACAACAGTTTATAAAGGCTGGAAATTCTTACTCTTGGAAATAATTTTATAGCCTAATGTACACCCTTATTGGGTTAGTCACGGGACCCAGAATCTCCTATCCTTATAGTGGAAGCCTAATTATAGTATTAAGGAACTAAAATGGGTATCTCGTTGGACTTTCAGGTGCAGTAGGTCAAAGAATACTGAACAACATTTATAAAGGCTGGAAATTCTTACTCTTGGAAATAATTTTATAGCCTAATGTACACCCTTATTGGGTTAGTCACGGGACCCAGAATCTCCTATCCTTATAGTGGAAGATAATTATAGTATTAAGGAACTAAAATGGGTATCTCGTTGGACTTTCAGGTGCAGTAGGTCAAAGAATACTGAACAACAGTTTATAAAGGCTGGAAATTCTTACTCTTGGAAATAATTTTATAGCCTAATGTACACCCTTATTGGGTTAGTCACGGGACCCAGAATCTCCTATCCTTATAGGGGAAGCCTAATTATAGTATTAAGGAACTAAAATGGGTATCTCGTTGGACTTTCAGGTGCAGTAGGTCAAAGAATACTGAACAACAGTTTATAAAGGCTGGAAATTCTTACTCTTGGAAATAATTTTATAGCCTAATGTACACCCTTATTGGGTTAGTCACGGACCCAGAATCTCCTATCCTTATAGTGGAAGATAATTATAGTATTAAGGAACTAAAATGGGTATCTCGTTGGACTTTCAGGTGCAGTAGGTCAAAGAATACTGAACAACAGTTTATAAAGGCTGGAAATTCTTACTCTTGGAAATAATTTTATAGCCTAATGTACACCCTTATGGGTTAGTCACGGGACCCAGAATCTCCTATCCTTATAGTGGAAGATTAATTATAGTATTAAGGAACTAAAATGGGTATCTCGTTGGACTTTCAGGTGCAGTAGGTCAAAGAATACTGAACAACAGTTTATAAAGGCTGGAAATTCTTACTCTTGGAAATAATTTTATAGCCTAATGTACACCCTTATTGGGTTAGTCACGGGACCCAGAATCTCCTATCCTTATAGTGGAAGATAATTATAGTATTAAGGAACTAAAATGGGTATCTCGTTGGACTTTCAGGTGCAGTAGGTCAAAGAATACTGAACAACAGTTTATAAAGCTGGAAATTCTTACTCTTGGAAATAATTTTATAGCCTAATGTACACCCTTATTGGGTTAGTCACGGGACCCAGAATCTCCTATCCTTATAGTGGAAGCCTAATTATAGTATTAAGGAACTAAAATGGGTATCTCGTTGGACTTTCAGGTGCATAGGTCAAAGAATACTGAACAACAGTTTATAAAGGCTGGAAATTCTTACTCTTGGAAATAATTTTATAGCCTAATGTACACCCTTATTGGGTTAGTCACGGGACCCAGAATCTCCTATCCTTATAGTGGAAGATAATTATAGTATTAAGGAACTAAAATGGGTATCTCGTTGGACTTTCAGGTGCAGTAGGTCAAAGAATACTGAACAACAGTTTATAAAGGCTGGAAATTCTTACTCTTGGAAATAATTTTATAGCCTAATGTACACCCTTATTGGGTTAGTCACGGGACCCAGAATCTCCTATCCTTATAGGGGAAGATAATTATAGTATTAAGGAACTAAAATGGTATCTCGTTGGACTTTCAGGTGCAGTAGGTCAAAGAATACTGAACAACAGTTTATAAAGGCTGGAAATTCTTACTCTTGGAAATAATTTTATAGCCTAATGTACACCCTTATTGGGTTAGTCACGGGACCCAGAATCTCCTATCCTTATAGGGAAGCCTAATTATAGTATTAAGGAACTAAAATGGGTATCTCGTTGGACTTTCAGGTGCAGTAGGTCAAAGAATACTGAACAACAGTTTATAAAGGCTGGAAATTCTTACTCTTGGAAATAATTTTATAGCCTAATGTACACCCTTATTGGGTTAGTCACGGACCCAGAATCTCCTATCCTTATAGTGGAAGATTAATTATAGTATTAAGGAACTAAAATGGGTATCTCGTTGGACTTTCAGGTGCAGTAGGTCAAAGAATACTGAACAACAGTTTATAAAGGCTGGAAATTCTTACTCTTGGAAATAATTTTATAGCCTAATGTACACCCTTATTGGGTTAGTCACGGGACCCAGAATCTCCTATCCTTATAGTGGAAGATAATTATAGTATTAAGGAACTAAAATGGGTATCTCGTTGGACTTTCAGGTGCAGTAGTCAAAGAATACTGAACAACAGTTTATAAAGGCTGGAAATTCTTACTCTTGGAAATAATTTTATAGCCTAATGTACACCCTTATTGGGTTAGTCACGGGACCCAGAATCTCCTATCCTTATAGGGAAGCCTAATTATAGTATTAAGGAACTAAAATGGGTATCTCGTTGGACTTTCAGGTGCAGTAGGTCAAAGAATACTGAACAACAGTTTATAAAGGCTGGAAATTCTTACTCTTGGAAATAATTTTATAGCCTAATGTACACCCTTATTGGGTTAGTCACGGGACCCAGAATCTCCTATCCTTATAGTGGAAGCCTAATTATAGTATTAAGGAACTAAAATGGGTATCTCGTTGGACTTTCAGGTGCAGTAGGTCAAAGAATACTGAACAACAGTTTATAAAGGCTGGAAATTCTTACTCTTGGAAATAATTTTATAGCCTAATGTACACCCTTATTGGGTTAGTCACGGGACCCAGAATCTCCTATCCTTATAGGGAAGCCTAATTATAGTATTAAGGAACTAAAATGGGTATCTCGTTGGACTTTCAGGTGCATAGGTCAAAGAATACTGAACAACAGTTTATAAAGGCTGGAAATTCTTACTCTTGGAAATAATTTTATAGCCTAATGTACACCCTTATTGGGTTAGTCACGGGACCCAGAATCTCCTATCCTTATAGTGGAAGCCTAATTATAGTATTAAGGAACTAAAATGGGTATCTCGTTGGACTTTCAGGTGCAGTAGGTCAAAGAATACTGAACAACAGTTTATAAAGGCTGGAAATTCTTACTCTTGGAAATAATTTTATAGCCTAATGTACACCCTTATTGGGTTAGTCACGGGACCCAGAATCTCCTATCCTTATAGTGGAAGATTAATATAGTATTAAGAACTAAAATGGGTATCTCGTTGGACTTTCAGGTGCAGTAGGTCAAAGAATACTGAACAACAGTTTATAAAGGCTGGAAATTCTTACTCTTGGAAATAATTTTATAGCCTAATGTACACCCTTATTGGGTTAGTCACGGGACCCAGAATCTCCTATCCTTATAGTGGAAGATAATTATAGTATTAAGGAACTAAAATGGGTATCTCGTTGGACTTTCAGGTGCAGTAGGTCAAAGAATACTGAACAACAGTTTATAAAGGCTGGAAATTCTTACTCTTGGAAATAATTTTATAGCCTAATGTACACCCTTATTGGGTTAGTCACGGGACCCAGAATCTCCTATCCTTATAGGGGAAGCCTAATTATAGTATTAAGGAACTAAAATGGGTATCTCGTTGGACTTTCAGGTGCAGTAGGTCAAAGAATACTGAACAACAGTTTATAAAGGCTGGAAATTCTTACTCTTGGAAATAATTTTATAGCCTAATGTACACCCTTATTGGGTTAGTCACGGGACCCAGAATCTCCTATCCTTATAGGGGAAGCCTAATTATAGTATTAAGAACTAAAATGGGTATCTCGTTGGACTTTCAGGTGCAGTAGGTCAAAGAATACTGAACAACAGTTTATAAAGGCTGGAAATTCTTACTCTTGGAAATAATTTTATAGCCTAATGTACACCCTTATTGGGTTAGTCACGGGACCCAGAATCTCCTATCCTTATAGGGGAAGCCTAATTATAGTATTAAGGAACTAAAATGGGTATCTCGTTGGACTTTCAGTGCTAGTAGGTCAAAGAAATACTGAACAACAGTTTATAAAGGCTGGAAATTCTTACTCTTGGAAATAATTTTATAGCCTAATGTACACCCTTATTGGGTTAGTCACGGGACCCAGAATCTCTATCCTTATAGGAACCTAATTATAGTATTAAGGAACTAAAATGGGTATCTCGTTGGACTTTCAGGTGCAGTAGGTCAAAGAATACTGAACAACAGTTTATAAAGGCTGGAAATTCTTACTCTTGGAAATAATTTTATAGCCTAATGTACACCCTTATTGGGTTAGTCACGGGACCCAGAATCTCCTATCCTTATAGGGGAAGCCTAATTATAGTATTAAGGAACTAAAATGGGTATCTCGTTGGACTTTCAGGTGCAGTAGGTCAAAGAATACTGAACAACAGTTTATAAAGGCTGGAAATTCTTACTCTTGGAAATAATTTTATAGCCTAATGTACACCCTTATTGGGTTAGTCACGGGACCCAGAATCTCCTATCCTTATAGTGGAAGCCTAATTATAGTATTAAGGAACTAAAATGGGTATCTCGTTGGACTTTCAGGTGCAGTAGGTCAAAGAATACTGAACAACAGTTTATAAAGGCTGGAAATTCTTACTCTTGGAAATAATTTTATAGCCTAATGTACACCCTTATTGGGTTAGTCACGGGACCCAGAATCTCCTATCCTTATAGGGGAAGCCTAATTATAGTATTAAGGAACTAAAATGGGTATCTCGTTGGACTTTCAGGTGCAGTAGGTCAAAGAATACTGAACAACAGTTTATAAAGGCTGGAAATTCTTACTCTTGGAAATAATTTTATAGCCTAATGTACACCCTTATTGGGTTAGTCACGGGACCCAGAATCTCCTATCCTTATAGTGGAAGATAATTATAGTATTAAGGAACTAAAATGGGTATCTCGTTGGACTTTCAGGTGCAGTAGGTCAAAGAATACTGAACAACAGTTTATAAAGGCTGGAAATTCTTACTCTTGGAAATAATTTTATAGCCTAATGTACACCCTTATTGGGTTAGTCACGGGACCCAGAATCTCCTATCCTTATAGTGGAAGATAATTATAGTATTAAGGAACTAAAATGGGTATCTCGTTGGACTTTCAGGTGCAGTAGGTCAAAGAATACTGAACAACAGTTTATAAAGGCTGGAAATTCTTACTCTTGGAAATAATTTTATAGCCTAATGTACACCCTTATTGGGTTAGTCACGGGACCCAGAATCTCCTATCCTTATAGGGAAGCCTAATTATAGTATTAAGGAACTAAAATGGGTATCTCGTTGGACTTTCAGGTGCAGTAGGTCAAAGAATACTGAACAACAGTTTATAAAGGCTGGAAATTCTTACTCTTGGAAATAATTTTATAGCCTAATGTACACCCTTATTGGGTTAGTCACGGGACCCAGAATCTCCTATCCTTATAGTGGAAGATAATTATAGTATTAAGGAACTAAAATGGGTATCTCGTTGGACTTTCAGTGCAGTAGGTCAAAGAATACTGAACAACAGTTTATAAAGGCTGGAAATTCTTACTCTTGGAAATAATTTTATAGCCTAATGTACACCCTTATTGGGTTAGTCACGGGACCCAGAATCTCCTATCCTTATAGTGGAAGCCTAATTATAGTATTAAGGAACTAAAATGGGTATCTCGTTGGACTTTCAGGTGCAGTAGGTCAAAGAATACTGAACAACAGTTTATAAAGGCTGAAATTCTTACTCTTGGAAATAATTTTATAGCCTAATGTACACCCTTATTGGGTTAGTCACGGGACCCAGAATCTCCTATCCTTATAGTGGAAGCCTAATTATAGTATTAAGGAACTAAAATGGGTATCTCGTTGGACTTTCAGGTGCAGTAGGTCAAAGAATACTGAACAACAGTTTATAAAGGCTGGAAATTCTTACTCTTGGAAATAATTTTATAGCCTAATGTACACCCTTATTGGGTTAGTCACGGGACCCAGAATCTCCTATCCTTATAGTGGAAGCCTAATTATAGTATTAAGGAACTAAAATGGGTATCTCGTTGGACTTTCAGGTGCAGTAGGTCAAAGAATACTGAACAACAGTTTATAAAGGCTGGAAATTCTTACTCTTGGAAATAATTTTATAGCCTAATGTACACCCTTATTGGGTTAGTCACGGGACCCAGAATCTCCTATCCTTATAGTGGAAGATTAATTATAGTATTAAGGAACTAAAATGGGTATCTCGTTGGACTTTCAGGTGCAGTAGGTCAAAGAATACTGAACAACAGTTTATAAAGGCTGGAAATTCTTACTCTTGGAAATAATTTTATAGCCTAATGTACACCCTTATTGGTTAGTCACGGGACCCAGAATCTCCTATCCTTATAGTGGAAGATAATTATAGTATTAAGGAACTAAAATGGGTATCTCGTTGGACTTTCAGGTGCAGTAGGTCAAAGAATACTGAACAACAGTTTATAAAGGCTGGAAATTCTTACTCTTGGAAATAATTTTATAGCCTAATGTACACCCTTATTGGGTTAGTCACGGGACCCAGAATCTCCTATCCTTATAGTGGAAGCCTAATTATAGTATTAAGGAACTAAAATGGGTATCTCGTTGGACTTTCAGGTGCAGTAGGTCAAAGAATACTGAACAACAGTTTATAAAGGCTGGAAATTCTTACTCTTGGAAATAATTTTATAGCCTAATGTACACCCTTATTGGGTTAGTCACGGGACCCAGAATCTCCTATCCTTATAGGGAAGCCTAATTATAGTATTAAGGAACTAAAATGGGTATCTCGTTGGACTTTCAGGTGCATAGGTCAAAGAATACTGAACAACAGTTTATAAAGGCTGAAATTCTTACTCTTGGAAATAATTTTATAGCCTAATGTACACCCTTATTGGGTTAGTCACGGGACCCAGAATCTCCTATCCTTATAGTGGAAGATAATTATAGTATTAAGGAACTAAAATGGGTATCTCGTTGGACTTTCAGGTGCAGTAGGTCAAAGAATACTGAACAACAGTTTATAAAGGCTGGAAATTCTTACTCTTGGAAATAATTTTATAGCCTAATGTACACCCTTATTGGGTTAGTCACGGGACCCAGAATCTCCTATCCTTATAGTGGAAGATAATTATAGTATTAAGGAACTAAAATGGGTATCTCGTTGGACTTTCAGGTGCAGTAGGTCAAAGAATACTGAACAACAGTTTATAAAGGCTGGAAATTCTTACTCTTGAAATAATTTTATAGCCTAATGTACACCCTTATTGGGTTAGTCACGGGACCCAGAATCTCCTATCCTTATAGTGGAAGCCTAATTATAAGTATTAAGGAACTAAAATGGGTATCTCGTTGGACTTTCAGGTGCAGTAGGTCAAAGAATACTGAACAACAGTTTATAAAGGCTGGAAATTCTTACTCTTGGAAATAATTTTATAGCCTAATGTACACCCTTATTGGGTTAGTCACGGACCCAGAATCTCCTATCCTTATAGTGGAAGAAAATTATTATAGTATTAAGGAACTAAAATGGGTATCTCGTTGGACTTTCAGGTGCAGTAGGTCAAAGAATACTGAACAACAGTTTATAAAGGCTGGAAATTCTTACTCTTGGAAATAATTTTATAGCCTAATGTACACCCTTATTGGGTTAGTCACGGACCCAGAATCTCCTATCCTTATAGTGGAAGATAATATAGTATTAAGGAACTAAAATGGGTATCTCGTTGGACTTTCAGGTGCAGTAGGTCAAAGAATACTGAACAACAGTTTATAAAGGCTGGAAATTCTTACTCTTGGAAATAATTTTATAGCCTAATGTACACCCTTATTGGGTTAGTCACGGGACCCAGAATCTCCTATCCTTATAGTGGAAGATAATTATAGTATTAAGGAACTAAAATGGGTATCTCGTTGGACTTTCAGGTGCAGTAGGTCAAAGAATACTGAACAACAGTTTATAAAGGCTGGAAATTCTTACTCTTGGAAATAATTTTATAGCCTAATGTACACCCTTATTGGGTTAGTCACGGGACCCAGAATCTCCTATCCTTATAGTGGAAGATTAATTATAGTATTAAGGAACTAAAATGGGTATCTCGTTGGACTTTCAGGTGCAGTAGGTCAAAGAATACTGAACAACAGTTTATAAAGGCTGGAAATTCTTACTCTTGGAAATAATTTTATAGCCTAATGTACACCCTTATTGGGTTAGTCACGGGACCCAGAATCTCCTATCCTTATAGTGGAAGATAATTATAGTATTAAGGAACTAAAATGGGTATCTCGTTGGACTTTCAGTGCAGTAGGTCAAAGAATACTGAACAACAGTTTATAAAGGCTGGAAATTCTTACTCTTGGAAATAATTTTATAGCCTAATGTACACCCTTATTGGGTTAGTCACGGGACCCAGAATCTCCTATCCTTATAGTGGAAGCCTAATTATAGTATTAAGGAACTAAAATGGGTATCTCGTTGGACTTTCAGGTGCAGTAGGTCAAAGAATACTGAACAACATTTATAAAGGCTGGAAATTCTTACTCTTGGAAATAATTTTATAGCCTAATGTACACCCTTATTGGGTTAGTCACGGGACCCAGAATCTCCTATCCTTATAGTGGAAGATAATTATAGTATTAAGAACTAAAATGGGTATCTCGTTGGACTTTCAGGTGCAGTAGGTCAAAGAATACTGAACAACAGTTTATAAAGGCTGGAAATTCTTACTCTTGGAAATAATTTTATAGCCTAATGTACACCCTTATTGGGTTAGTCACGGGACCCAGAATCTCCTATCCTTATAGTGGAAGATAATTATAGTATTAAGGAACTAAAATGGGTATCTCGTTGGACTTTCAGTGCAGTAGGTCAAAGAATACTGAACAACAGTTTATAAAGGCTGGAAATTCTTACTCTTGGAAATAATTTTATAGCCTAATGTACACCCTTATTGGGTTAGTCACGGGACCCAGAATCTCCTATCCTTATAGTGGAAGATTAATTATAGTATTAAGGAACTAAAATGGGTATCTCGTTGGACTTTCAGGTGCAGTAGTCAAAGAATACTGAACAACAGTTTATAAAGGCTGGAAATTCTTACTCTTGGAAATAATTTTATAGCCTAATGTACACCCTTATTGGTTAGTCACGGGACCCAGAATCTCCTATCCTTATAGGTGAAGCCTAATTATAGTATTAAGAACTAAAATGGGTATCTCGTTGGACTTTCAGGTGCAGTAGTCAAAGAATACTGAACAACAGTTTATAAAGGCTGGAAATTCTTACTCTTGGAAATAATTTTATAGCCTAATGTACACCCTTATTGGGTTAGTCACGGGACCCAGAATCTCCTATCCTTATAGGGGAAGCCTAATTATAGTATTAAGGAACTAAAATGGGTATCTCGTTGGACTTTCAGGTGCAGTAGGTCAAAGAATACTGAACAACAGTTTATAAAGGCTGAAAATTCTTACTCTTGGAAATAATTTTATAGCCTAATGTACACCCTTATTGGGTTAGTCACGGGACCCAGAATCTCCTATCCTTATAGTGGAAGATAATTATAGTATTAAGGAACTAAAATGGGTATCTCGTTGGACTTTCAGGTGCAGTAGGTCAAAGAATACTGAACAACAGTTTATAAAGGCTGGAAATTCTTACTCTTGGAAATAATTTATAGCCTAATGTACACCCTTATTGGGTTAGTCACGGGACCCAGAATCTCCTATCCTTATAGTGGAAGATAATTATAGTATTAAGGAACTAAAATGGGTATCTCGTTGGACTTTCAGGTGCAGTAGGTCAAAGAATACTGAACAACAGTTTATAAAGGCTGGAAATTCTTACTCTTGGAAATAATTTTATAGCCTAATGTACACCCTTATTGGGTTAGTCACGGGACCCAGAATCTCCTATCCTTATAGGGAAGAAATTATAGTATTAAGGAACTAAAATGGGTATCTCGTTGGACTTTCAGGTGCAGTAGGTCAAAGAATACTGAACAACAGTTTATAAAGGCTGGAAATTCTTACTCTTGGAAATAATTTTATAGCCTAATGTACACCCTTATTGGGTAGTCACGGGACCCAGAATCTCCTATCCTTATAGTGGGAAGATAATAATAGTATTAAGGAACTAAAATGGGTATCTCGTTGGACTTTCAGGTGCAGTAGGTCAAAGAATACTGAACAACAGTTTATAAAGGCTGGAAATTCTTACTCTTGGAAATAATTTTATAGCCTAATGTACACCCTTATTGGTTAGTCACGGACCCAGAATCTCCTATCCTTATAGTGGAAGATTAATTATAGTATTAAGGAACTAAAATGGGTATCTCGTTGGACTTTCAGGTGCAGTAGGTCAAAGAATACTGAACAACAGTTTATAAAGGCTGGAAATTCTTACTCTTGGAAATAATTTTATAGCCTAATGTACACCCTTATTGGGTTAGTCACGGGACCCAAATCTCCTATCCTTATAGGGGAAGCCTAATTATAGTATTAAGGAACTAAAATGGGTATCTCGTTGGACTTTCAGGTGCAGTAGGTCAAAGAATACTGAACAACAGTTTATAAAGGCTGGAAATTCTTACTCTTGGAAATAATTTTATAGCCTAATGTACACCCTTATTGGTTAGTCACGGGAACCCAGAATCTCCTATCCTTATAGTGGAAGCCTAATTATAGTATTAAGGAACTAAAATGGTATCTCGTTGGACTTTCAGGTGCAGTAGGTCAAAGAATACTGAACAACAGTTTATAAAGGCTGGAAATTCTTACTCTTGGAAATAATTTTATAGCCTAATGTACACCCTTATTGGGTTAGTCACGGGACCCAGAATCTCCTATCCTTATAGGGGAAGCCTAATTATAGTATTAAGGAACTAAAATGGGTATCTCGTTGGACTTTCAGGTGCAGTAGGTCAAAGAATACTGAACAACAGTTTATAAAGGCTGGAAATTCTTACTCTTGGAAATAATTTTATAGCCTAATGTACACCCTTATTGGGTTAGTCACGGGACCCAGAATCTCCTATCCTTATAGTGGAAGATAATTATAGTATTAAGGAACTAAAATGGGTATCTCGTTGGACTTTCAGGTGCAGTAGGTCAAAGAATACTGAACAACAGTTTATAAAGGCTGGAAATTCTTACTCTTGGAAATAATTTTATAGCCTAATGTACACCCTTATTGGGTTAGTCACGGGACCCAGAATCTCCTATCCTTATAGTGGAAGATAATTATAGTATTAAGGAACTAAAATGGGTATCTCGTTGGACTTTCAGGTGCAGTAGGTCAAAGAATACTGAACAACAGTTTATAAAGGCTGGAAATTCTTACTCTTGGAAATAATTTTATAGCCTAATGTACACCCTTATTGGGTTAGTCACGGGACCCAGAATCTCCTATCCTTATAGTGGAAGATTAATTATAGTATTAAGGAACTAAAATGGGTATCTCGTTGGACTTTCAGGTGCAGTAGGTCAAAGAATACTGAACAACAGTTTATAAAGGCTGGAAATTCTTACTCTTGGAAATAATTTTATAGCCTAATGTACACCCTTATTGGTTAGTCACGGGACCCAGAATCTCCTATCCTTATAGGGAAACCTAATTATAGTATTAAGGAACTAAAATGGTATCTCGTTGGACTTTCAGGTGCAGTAGGTCAAAGAATACTGAACAACAGTTTATAAAGCTGGAAATTCTTACTCTTGGAAATAATTTTATAGCCTAATGTACACCCTTATTGGGTTAGTCACGGGACCCAGAATCTCCTATCCTTATAGTGGAAGCCTAATTATAGTATTAAGGAACTAAAATGGTATCTCGTTGGACTTTCAGGTGCAGTAGGTCAAAGAATACTGAACAACAGTTTATAAAGGCTGGAAATCTTACTCTTGGAAATAATTTTATAGCCTAATGTACACCCTTATTGGGTTAGTCACGGACCCAGAATCTCCTATCCTTATAGTGGAAGATTAATTATAGTATTAAGGAACTAAAATGGGTATCTCGTTGGACTTTCAGTGCAGTAGGTCAAAGAATACTGAACAACAGTTTATAAAGGCTGGAAATTCTTACTCTTGGAAATAATTTTATAGCCTAATGTACACCCTTATTGGGTTAGTCACGGGACCCAGAATCTCCTATCCTTATAGGGGAAGCCTAATAATAGTATTAAGGAACTAAAATGGGTATCTCGTTGGACTTTCAGGTGCAGTAGGTCAAAGAATACTGAACAACAGTTTATAAAGGCTGGAAATTCTTACTCTTGGAAATAATTTTATAGCCTAATGTACACCCTTATTGGGTTAGTCACGGGACCCAGAATCTCCTATCCTTATAGTGGAAGATAATATAGTATTAAGGAACTAAAATGGGTATCTCGTTGGACTTTCAGGTGCAGTAGGTCAAAGAATACTGAACAACAGTTTATAAAGGCTGGAAATTCTTACTCTTGGAAATAATTTTATAGCCTAATGTACACCCTTATTGGGTTAGTCACGGGACCCAGAATCTCCTATCCTTATAGTGGAAGATAATTATAGTATTAAGGGAACTAAAATGGGTATCTCGTTGGACTTTCAGGTGCAGTAGGTCAAAGAATACTGAACAACAGTTTATAAAGGCTGGAAATTCTTACTCTTGGAAATAATTTTATAGCCTAATGTACACCCTTATTGGGTTAGTCACGGGACCCAGAATCTCCTATCCTTATAGTGGAAGATAATTATAGTATTAAGGAACTAAAATGGGTATCTCGTTGGACTTTCAGGTGCAGTAGGTCAAAGAATACTGAACAACAGTTTATAAAGGCTGGAAATTCTTACTCTTGGAAATAATTTTATAGCCTAATGTACACCCTTATTGGTTAGTCACGGACCCAGAATCTCCTATCCTTATAGTGGAAGATAATTATAGTATTAAGGAACTAAAATGGGTATCTCGTTGACTTTCAGTGCAGTAGGTCAAAGAATACTGAACAACAGTTTATAAAGGCTGGAAATTCTTACTCTTGGAAATAATTTTATAGCCTAATGTACACCCTTATTGGGTTAGTCACGGGACCCAGAATCTCCTATCCTTATAGGGAAGATAATTATAGTATTAAGGAACTAAAATGGGTATCTCGTTGGACTTTCAGGTGCAGTAGGTCAAAGAATACTGAACAACAGTTTATAAAGGCTGGAAATTCTTACTCTTGGAAATAATTTTATAGCCTAATGTACACCCTTATTGGGTTAGTCACGGGACCCAGAATCTCCTATCCTTATAGTGGAAGATTAATTATAGTATTAAGGAACTAAAATGGTATCTCGTTGGACTTTCAGGTGCAGTAGGTCAAAGAATACTGAACAACAGTTTATAAAGGCTGGAAATTCTTACTCTTGGAAAAATTTTATAGCCTAATGTACACCCTTATTGGGTTAGTCACGGGACCCAGAATCTCCTATCCTTATAGGGGAAGCCTAATTATAGTATTAAGGAACTAAAATGGTATCTCGTTGGACTTTCAGGTGTTAGTAGGTCAAAGAATACTGAACAACAGTTTATAAAGGCTGGAAATTCTTACTCTTGGAAATAATTTTATAGCCTAATGTACACCCTTATTGGGTAGTCACGGGACCCAGAATCTCCTATCCTTATAGGGGAAGCCTAATTATAGTATTAAGGAACTAAAATGGGTATCTCGTTGGACTTTCAGGTGCAGTAGGTCAAAGAATACTGAACAACATTTAAAAGGCTGGAAATTCTTACTCTTGGAAATAATTTTATAGCCTAATGTACACCCTTATTGGGTTAGTCACGGGACCCAGAATCTCCTATCCTTATAGTGGAAGATAATTATAGTATTAAGGAACTAAAATGGGTATCTCGTTGGACTTTCAGGTGCAGTAGGTCAAAGAATACTGAACAACAGTTTATAAAGGCTGGAAATTCTTACTCTTGGAAATAATTTTATAGCCTAATGTACACCCTTATTGGGTTAGTCACGGGACCCAGAATCTCCTATCCTATAGTGGAAATAATTATAGTATTAAGGAACTAAAATGGGTATCTCGTTGGACTTTCAGGTGCAGTAGGTCAAAGAATACTGAACAACAGTTTATAAAGGCTGGAAATTCTTACTCTTGAAATAATTTTATAGCCTAATGTACACCCTTATTGGTTAGTCACGGACCCAGAATCTCCTATCCTTATAGTGGAAGATAATTATAGTATTAAGGAACTAAAATGGGTATCTCGTTGGACTTTCAGGTGCAGTAGGTCAAAGAATACTGAACAACAGTTTATAAAGGCTGGAAATTCTTACTCTTGGAAATAATTTTTAAGCCTAATGTACACCCTTATTGGGTTAGTCACGGGACCCAGAATCTCCTATCCTTATAGTGGAAGATTAATTATAGTATTAAGGAACTAAAATGGGTATCTCGTTGGACTTTCAGGTGCAGTAGGTCAAAGAATACTGAACAACAGTTTATAAAGGCTGGAAATTCTTACTCTTGGAAATAATTTTATAGCCTAATGTACACCCTTATTGGGTTAGTCACGGGACCCAGAATCTCCTATCCTTATAGGGGAAGCCTAATAATAGTATTAAGGAACTAAAATGGGTATCTCGTTGGACTTTCAGGTGCAGTAGGTCAAAGAATACTGAACAACAGTTTATAAAGGCTGGAAATTCTTACTCTTGGAAATAATTTTATAGCCTAATGTACACCCTTATTGGGTTTAGTCACGGGACCCCAGAATCTCCTATCCTTATAGTGGAAGATAATTATAGTATTAAGGAACTAAAATGGGTATCTCGTTGGACTTTCAGGTGCAGTAGGTCAAAGAATACTGAACACAGTTTATAAAGGCTGGAAAATCTTACTCACTTGGAAATAATTTTATAGCCTAATGTACACCCTTATTGGGTTAGTCACGGGACCCAAATCTCCTATCCTTATAGTGGAAGCCTAATTATAGTATTAAGGAACTAAAATGGTATCTCGTTGGACTTTCAGGTGCAGTAGGTCAAAGAATACTGAACAACAGTTTATAAAGGCTGAAATTCTTACTCTTGGAAATAATTTTATAGCCTAATGTACACCCTTATTGGGTTAGTCACGGGACCCAGAATCTCCTATCCTTATAGGGGAAGCCTAATTATAGTATTAAGAACTAAAATGGGTATCTCGTTGGACTTTCAGGTGCAGTAGGTCAAAAATACTGAACAACAGTTTATAAAGGCTGGAAATTCTTACTCTTGGAAATAATTTTATAGCCTAATGTACACCCTAATGGGTTAGTCACGGGACCCAGAATCTCCTATCCTTATAGTGGAAAGATAATTATAGTATTAAGGAACTAAAATGGGTATCTCGTGGACTTTCAGGTGCAGTAGGTCAAAGAATACTGAACAACAGTTTATAAAGGCTGGAAATTCTTACTCTTGGAAATAATTTTTAATAGCCTAATGTACACCCTTATTGGTTAGTCACGGGACCCAGAATCTCCTATCCTTATAGTGGAAGATAATTATAGTATTAAGAACTAAAATGGGTATCTCGTTGGACTTTCAGGTGCAATGGTCAAAGAATACTGACAACAGTTTATAAAGGCTAGAAATTCTTACTCTTGGAAATAATTTTATAGCCTAATGTACACCCTTATTGGGTTAGTCACGGGACCCAGAATCTCCTATCCTTATAGTGGAAGAATAATTATAGTATTAAGAACTAAAAGGGTATCTCGTTGGACTTTCAGGTGCAGTAGGTCAAAGAATACTGAACAACAGTTTATAAAGGCTGGAAATTCTACTCTTGGAAATAATTTTATAGCCTAATGTACACCCTTATTGGGTTATGTCACGGGACCCAGAATCTCCTATCCTTATAGGGAAGCCTAATTATAGTATTAAAGGAACTAAAATGGGTATCTCGATGGACTTTCAGGTGCAGTAGGTCAAAGATACTGAACAAACAACAGTTTATAAAGGCTGGAAATTCTTACTCTTGGAAATAATTTTATAGCCTAATGTACACCCTTATTGGGTTAGTCACGGGACCCAGAATCTCCTATCCTTATAGGGGAAGCCTAATTATAGTATTAAGAACTAAAATGGGTATCTCGTTGGACTTTCAGGTGCAGTAGGTCAAAGAATACTGAACAACAGTTTATAAAGGCTGGAAATTCTTACTCTTGGAAATAATTTTATAGCCTAATGTACACCCTTTATTGGGTTAGTCACGGGACCCAGAAACTCCTAACCTTATAGGGAAGCCTAATTATAGTATTAAGGAACTAAAATGGGTATCTCGTTGACTTTCAGGTGCAGTAGGTCAAAGAATACTGAACACCAGTTTAATAAAGGCTGGAAATTCTTACTCTTGGAAATAATTTTATAGCCTTAAATGTACACCCTTATTGGGTTAGTCACGGGACCCAGAATCTCCTATCCTTATAGTGGAAGCCTAATTATAGTATAAGGAACTAAAATGGGTATCTCGTTGGACTTCAGGTGCATAGGTCAAAGAATACTGAACAACAGTTTATAAAGGCTGGAAATTCTTACTCTTGGAAATAAATTTATAGCCTAATGTACACCCTTATTGGGTAGTCACGGGACCCAAAATCTCCTATCCTTTATAGTGGAAGATAATTATAGTATTAAGAAACTAAAATGGGTATCTCGTGGACTTTCAGGTGCAGTAGGTCAAAGAATACTGAACAACAGTTTATAAAGGCTGGAAATTCTTACTCTTGAAAAAATTTATAGCCTAATGTACACCCTTATTGGGTTAGTCACGGGACCCAGAATCTCCTATCCTTATAGGGAAGTTAATTATAGTATTAAGGAACTAAAAATGGGTATCTCGTTGGACTTTCAGTGCCGTAGGTCAAAGAATACTGAACAACATTTAATAAAGGCTGGAAATTCTTACTCTTGGAAATAATTTTATAGCCTAATGTACACCCTTATTGGTTAGTCACGGGACCCAGATCTCCTATCCTTATAGTGGAAGAATTATAGTATTAAGGAACTAAAAGGGTATCTCGTTGGACTTTCAGGCAGTAGTTCAAAGAATACTGAACAACAGTTTATAAGGCTGAAATTCTACTCTTGGAAATAATTTTATAGCCTAATGTACACCCTTATTGGGTTAGTCACGGGACCCAGAATCTCCTATCCTTAAGGGAAGCCTAATTATAGTATTACGGAACTAAAATGGGTATCTCGTTGGACTTTCAGGTGCAGTAGGTCAAAGAATATGAACAACAGTTTATAAAGGCTGGAAATTCTTACTCTTGAAATAATTTTATAGCCTATGTACACCCTTATTGGGTTAGTCACGGGACCCAGAATCTCCTATCCTTATAGTGGAAGATAATTATAGTATTAAGGAACTAAAATGGTATCTCGTTGGACTTTCAGGTGCAGTAGGTCAAAAATACTGAACAACAGTTTATAAAGGCTGGAAATTCTTACTCTTGGAAATAATTTTATAGCCTAATGTACACCCTTATTGGGTTAGTCACGGGACCCAGAATCTCCTATCCTTATAGTGGAAATAATTATAGTATTAAGGAACTAAAATGGGTATCTCGTTGGACTTTCAGGTGCAGTAGGTCAAAGAATACTGAACAACAGTTTTATAAAGGCTGGAAATTCTTACTCTTGGAAATAATTTTATAGCCTAATGTACACCCTTATTGGGTTAGTCACGGGACCCAGAATCTCCTATCCATATAGTGGAAGATAATTATAGTATTAAGGAACTAAAATGGGTATCTCGTTGGACTTTCAGGTGGCAGTAGGTCAAAGAATACTGAACAACAGTTTATAAAGGCTGGAAATTCTTACTCTTGGAATAATTTTATAGCCTAATGTACACCCTTATTGGGTTAGTCACGGACCCAGAATCTCCTATCCTTATAGTGGAATATAATTATAGTATTAAGGAACTAAAATGGTATCTCGTTGGACTTTCAGGTGCAGTAGGTCAAAGAATACTGAACAACAGTTTATAAAGGCTGGAAATTCTTACTCTTGGAAATAATTTTATAGCCTAATGTCACCCTTATTGGTTAGTCACGGGACCCAGAATCTCCCTATCCTTATAGGGGAAGCCTAATTATAGTATTAAGGAACTAAAATGGGTATCTCGTTGGACTTTTCAGGTGCAGTAGGTCAAAGAAACTGAACAACAGTTATAAAGGCTGGAAATTCTTACTCTTTGGAAATAATTTTATAGCCTAATGTACACCCTTATTGGGTTAGTCACGGGACCCAGAATCTCCTATCCTTATAGGGGAAGATAATTATAGTATTAAGGAACTAAAATGGGTATCTCGTTGGACTTTCAGGTGCAGTAAGTCAAAGAATACTGAACAACAGTTTATAAAGGCTGGAAATTCTTACTCTTGGAAATAATTTTATACCTAATGTACACCCTTATTGGGTTAGTCACGATCCCGAATCTCCTATCCTTATAGTGGAAGATTAATTATAGTATTAAGAACTAAAATGGGTATCTCGTTGGACTTTCAGGTGCAGTAGGTCAAAGAATACTGAACAACAGTTTATAAAGGCTGGAAATTCTTACTCTTGGAAATAATTTTATAGCCTAATGTACACCCTTATTGGGTTAGTCACGGACCCAGAATCTCCTATCCTTATAGGGAAGCCTAATTATAGTATTAAGGAACTAAAATGGGTATCTCGTTGGACATTCAGGTGCATAGGTCAAAGAATACTGAAACAACAGTTTATAAAGGCTGGAAATTCTTACTCTTGGAAATAAATTTTATAGCCTAAATGTACACCCTTATTGGGTTAGTCACGGGACCCAGAATCTCCTATTCTTATAGTGGAAATAATTATAGTATTAAGGAACTAAAATGGGTATCTCGTTGGACTTTCAGGTGCAGTAGGTCAAAGAATACTGAACAACAGTTTATAAAGGCTGGAAATTCTTACTCTTTGAAATAATTTTTATAGCCTAATGTACACCCTTATTGGGTTATCACGGGACCCAGACTCTCCTATCCTTATAGGGAAGATAATTATATATTAAGAACTAAAATGGGTATCTCGTTGGACTTTCAGGTGCAGTAGGTCAAAGAATACTGAACAACAGTTTAAAAGGCTGGAAATTCTTACTCTTGGAAATAATTTTATAGCCTAATGTACACCCTTATTGGGTTAGTCACGGACCCAGAATCTCCTATCCTTATATGGAAGAAATTATAGTATTAAGGAACTAAAATGGGTATCTCGTTGGACTTTCAGGTGCAGTAGGTCAAAGAATACTGAACAACAGTTTATAAAGCTGGAAATTCTTACTCTTGGAAATAATTTTATAGCCTAAGTACACCCTTATTGTTAGTACCACGGACCCAGATCTCCTATCCTTATAGTGGAAGATAAATTATAGTATTAAGGAACTAAAATGGGGTATCTCGTTGGACTTTCAGGTGCAGTAGGTCAAAGAATACTGAACAACAGTTTATAAAGGCTGGAAATTCTTACTCTTTGGAATAAATTTTATAGCCTAATGTACACCCTTATTGGTTAGTCACGACCCAGAATCCCTATCCCTTATAGTGGAAGCTTAATTATAGTATTAAGGAACTAAAATGGGTATCTCGTTGACTTTCCAGGTGCAGTAGGTCAAAGAATACTGAACAACAGATTTATAAAGGCTGAGAATTCTTACTCTTGGAAATAATTTTTCTATAGCCTAATGAACACCCTTATTGGGTTAGTCACGGGACCCAGAATCACCTATCCTTATAGGGGAAGCCTAATTATAGTATTAAGGAACTAAAATGGGTATCTCGTTGGACCTTCAGGTGCAGTAGTCAAAGAATACTGAACAACAGCTTTATAAAGGCTGGAAATTCTAACTCTTGAAATAATTTTATAGCCTAATGTACACCTTATTGGTTAGTCACGGGACCCAGATCTCCTATCCTTATAGGGAAGATAATTATAGTATTAAAAACTAAAAGGGTATCTCGTTGGACTTTAAGGTGCAGTAGGTCAAAGAATACTGAACAACAGTTTATAAAGGCTGGAAATTCTTACTCTTGGAAATAATTTTAATAGCCTAATGTACACCCTTATTGGGTTAGTCACGGGACCCAGAATCTCCTATCCTTATAGTGAAGATAATTATAGTATTAATGAACTAAAATGGTATCTCGTTGGACTTTCAGGTGCAGTAGTCAAAGAATACTGACAACAGTTTATAAAGGCTGGAAATTTCTTACTCTTGAATAATTTTATAGCCTAATTACACCCTATTGGGTTAGTCACGGGACCCAGATCTCCATCCCTTATGGTGGAAGATACTTATAGTATTAAGGAACTAAAATGGGTATCTCGTTGGACTTTCAGGTGCAGTAGGTCAAAGAATACTGAACAACAGTTTATAAAGCTGGAAATTCTTACTCTTTGGAAATAATTTTATAGCCTAATGTACACCCTTATTGGGTTAGTCACGGACCCAGAATCCCTATCCTTAAGTTGGAAAGATTAATTATAGTATTAAGGAACTAAAATGGGTATCTCGTTGGACTTTCAGGTTCAGTAGGTCAAAGAATACTGACACAGTTTATAAAGGCTGGAAATTCTAACTCTTGGAAAATAATTTATAGCCTAATGTACCACCCTTATTTGGGTTATCACGGCCCAGAATCTCCATCCTTAATAGGGGAAGGCTAATTATAGTATTAAGGAAACTAAAATGTATCTCGTTGGAACTTCTCAGGTGCTATAGGTCAAAGAATACTGAACAACAGTTTATAAAGGCATGGAAATTCCTAACTCTTGGAAATAATTTTATATCATAATTTGTACACTGTTGATAAGTATTCTTTGGGTTAGTCCACGGGAAGTCCAGAATCTCCTATCCTTTAGTGGAAGATAAATATAGTATTAAGGAACTAAAATGGGTAACTCGATGGACTTTCAGGTGTAGTAGGTCAAAGATTACTGAACAACAGTTTATAACAGGCTGGAAATTCTTACTTTTCTTGGAAATAATTTATAGCCTAATGTACCCCCTTATTGGGTTAGTCACGGGACCCAGAATCTCCTATCCCTTATAGTGGAATAGATTAATTTATTATTAAGGAACTTAAATGGTATCTCGTTGACTTTCAGGTGCACTAGGTCAAAGAAATACTGAACAACAGTTTATAAAAGGCTGGAAATTCTTACACTTGGAAATAATTTAAAGCCTAATGTACACCCTTATTGGTTAGTCACGGGACCCAAATCTCCTATCCTTATAGTGGAAGATTAAATTATAGTATTAAGGAACTAAAATGGGTATCTCGTTGACTTTCAGGTGCAGTAAGGTCATAGAATACTGAACAACAGTTTAAAAAGTCTGGAAATTCTTACTCTTGGAAATAATTTTTATAGCCTAATGTACACCCTTATTGGGTTAGTCCACGGAACCCAGAATCTCCTATCCTTA